>CAIGRN010040518.1:0-18594 GCA_903798345.1 Fraxinus anomala
GTAATTTGCTCAAAAAAAATTAAGAATTAACGATTTCAAACTTATTTTAGATTGTGAAAACGTTAACAAACTTGATCTATCAACAATCATGGTTGATCTTATATGATTTGAAATGCGATCACACATTATCCTGAGTAAACTCAATTAGTCTCCAAACGAAAAGATTGGTCACTAATCCATTCAAGATATATCTGGAACTCAATGAACTTGTGTTCTGTCTATTGGTCTTATACTATTTTGAGATTCAAACACACTATGTCGCGATTGAACTCAACTAGTCTCCAAACGAAAACAGTGGTCACTAACTGATTCATCATCTATCTAGAACTCAATTAAGGTGTCGTGTATCTACAGTAATAGTCGATCACACTATCACATTATGTGCATGTCATGTCATTAAAGAAATGATAAATTGTCTTAAGGTATGGATTTTTACTACGATATTATAAATAATATATTATGTATTTCGTTCATCTAATTTATATAAGAGAAACGGATATTTCCTATATTAGTGATTTAGCATTGAAATCTTCTCTCCCATAAATATCACACCTTTTCTCTTAGCAAATGGAGACCAAAAAAAAAAAAGAGGTTCTTGTACCTTAATTAACATAGATTACCCCCAAATGGATGCTCTACGAATAGAAATTCAAATCTTCCTTATTCTACCATCATCTCATTGGAAGAAGAAACAATCTAAATCATTGGAAAAAATACTAATTTTAATCCCTACTGTATGAATACTAATTTTAATTTAACCATCATCTCATTGGACCATATATGGCCCATGCCTCCACTTTAATTGATGTTATTGGAAGAAGAAACAATCTAACATTTCATTGGACCATCATCTCATTGGAAGAAGAAACAATCTAACTCTATTTCCTTCTTCAAGCAAGTAATCGATGGTTCCACCATTCTTTGTTTTCTTCCATTAACCCATTTTAGCATTCAGTCATGAACCCATCCAGTTCTTTGCAAGAAAATCTATAAACACAAAAAACACTCGTAAGGCCATCTATTCGTGGACAGAGTTTTGATGATAAGCCACTATGGAATCATGTCAAGGTTCTAGGTACAGCAGTAGGTGGAGGAGGAAATTGCACCTGTAGTTGCAACTACTACAGCAAGAAAGTGACCGGATCCTATTCTAAAGTGAAGGCTCATTTGCTAAAACTTTCCAATCATGGGGTTCAACCTTGTAAGGTTGTGACTAACGACATATTGCGAGAGATCACGAGGGGAACATGAGCAAGCTGAATGAAAAAAATCAGAACATGAGTACAATGAAAGGAAAAATGGTGAATATATTTCACTACCAGACAGTTCGGATTTGTTACAGAAGAAAAGAAAAAAGGGCGGACATGGACCTTTAGAAAAGTCATTCATCGTGACACAGATGGATGTAGCTAATAGAGAGGCTACCCGTATGTTTTATGCAAGTGCTTTACCATTCAACTTCAAAATCTCCCTACTTCAGACGGTACTCAAGAACCTTGACCAATAGCAACATGGCAGATTACACTCATCCTTCCTATGACAGACTGCATACTACATTACTTGCCCAAGAAAATGAGCATATTAATAGAAAACTTCAACCCATAAGATACTCATGGAGGAAAAGAAAATTATTGATCGTTTTTTTATGGATGGTCAGATAGGCAAAAGAGACCTCTTATAAATATTATGGCTGCTTCTGTTGGAGGAGCAATGTTTATTCAGTCAATTGATGCAACTGGAAAAATAAAAGATGGTGATTATGTTGTAACATTGTTTCTAAATGCAATTAAGGAAACTGGAGAAGAAAATGTTGTTCAAATTGTCACAAACAATGCAGCCAACTGAAAGGTTGTTGGGTTAAGCATCGAATCTAGGTATCTCATACCTTTTGGACTCCTTGTGTGGTAAATAGTTTGAATTTGACTTTAAAAAGTACTTCTGAAAAATCGCCTCAATATGAAAATTTGGATTGCTGATTTGGTGAGTGAAGTACAAATTATTCGTAATTTTATTGTCAATGTGGGAACTAGCGATATACAATAAATACTGTAAGTTAAGTTTGTTGAGGGTGGCTGACACAAGATTTGCATCAAGTATTGTAATGACTAAACGCTTGAGAGAAGTTAGGCCGGCACTAGAAAAAATGGTGATGGATTTAGCCGGAAAGTTTATAAGGATGCAAACATTGATGGTAAAGCACAAGAAGTGAAAAAATGCATTGTAACCGATACTTGGTGGGATGATTTGGATTATTTTCTGTCTTTTATCGAGCCTATTCTTAATATGTTACGAGTTACTGATACAAATTCTCCTGTTTTGCATTCAATATATGATAGGTGGGACACGATGATAGAAGACGTGAAAAAAGGAATATCATATTTCAGCATGAAGGGATAGATATGGTTGGTGGTAATTCAACCTTTTTTGATGCCATTTACCAGATTTTGGAGAGTAGATGGAACAAGAGCAACACTCCCTTACATTGTATGGCACGTTCTTTAGTTCCTAAATATTATTGTGAAGCTTGGTTGAAAGATGAAACTAATGGAATGCTAAGAATTGCACCACACGAGGATCAAGAAGTTTCCATGAATAGAAGCAAATGCTTCAAGAGGTTGTTTCCAAATTCATATGATTTGAAGAACGCATATGTTGAATATGGAGCGTTTTGTAGTGGATAAAATTATTTTAATCAGACGCATGTAATTGAGGCAATAATGTTTGAAGAACCAATTTCATAGTGGGCTAATCATGGTGCCTTTACACCTCTTTGGAAATCTTTGGTCTTTAAATTGCTTTCACAGCTAGCATCTTCATCTTGTTGAGAGAGAAATTGGAGTACCTATTCACTCATTCAAAGCATTAAGAGAAACAAATTGACACCAAATAGGGTTGAAGACCTTGTCTTTGTCCATTGCAAACTTCATCTGATGTCACAAAATGAAAAGTGTGCAAAGAAGGACCGACAAAATATTAGGATCTACGTATGTTTACCAAAAGCTTAATGTCTTTATTCTTCTTTAAAGAAATGTTTTGGATTAGTTGTTTGCATTAACTGTTTATGCTTTTCTCATTTTGTAGGTGGCAATAAAACTGCTTTGGATGGACAAACAACCATTGAACTGGCACCCTAATGAGCCACAACTAGAGACGTTTATTCTCGATGATGATGATGATGAGTAGAGTTGGAGGGAAATTGGTTGATTAAATGAATTTTTAGGACGAATTGCTGCAATTGTAATTAATTGTGTCATTTCTAATTTTTTTTTTTAATTTTGAGCTTTGTCGTGTCAATTTATGTTTTTTAGGTGTTTTAGACTTTTTGCCCTTGTTTGATCTCCATTATTTTCAAAATACATTTTTCTCTCTTATTTTCAATCACATTATTCAATAAAATAATATTACACGCAAACCTAAAACCTCTCATTATTTTTTAACCGCACATTCTCAATCAAATCACTATTTCAAAATTCATTTTTGTCAAAAACAGAGGGGGGGAGGGGGCCTCAAACGAGCTCTTAGTATAAATTTCTAGTTAGTTTTAAGTGACATAGTTTATCTTTTAACAATTTGCAACTTAATTATTATTTAACTTTTTACATGTGAATTTTTTTAGAAAAAAATTGAAGTTTCAAGACATACTCGTGTCCAAAATTTAGACTATTTTTAACCATATTCTCTTATCCTACATTTTAGAAAATAAAATATTTGACAATTAGATATGTATCCATACCCAAGTCCGAGCATCATAGGTCATGATATTGAATTGTATTAAAATGAAGTAATAAGGGGGATTTGAAGTCTTAGTAATCATCTCACCTAACTTTATAAAAAGCTCTCATAATTTACTCATTAAATAGTTAGTTTAATTAATTAATTAGTATAAATTCTTCATAGAAACTTGATTATTCGATTGTAGTTAGAATTAATTGATCCTAGATTGTAAATAGTTCTCGTGGGAACTATACTTTACTTATCATTATATTACTTATTCATGATATTGTACGTGCGGGAATTCGTACTATTATAGATAATAGAATTTTAAGTTCTTAAAATACCATTACCTATTAATAAAAATTGAGATAATGTAATAACAAGAAATGAAGTTATCTCAAAACTTAATGAGTTGAGACGAATGAGTTTCCTATAACCATTCAAACCCTAGTGGACACAATTCAATCATAAGAGAAAAGCTTAAAAAATACGATGTATTTTTCTTACCAAGTGTTTAAGCTTTATAGTTTTGCCAGAAACAATTTTTCTTCTACCACAAATCGATAGATCCCATTCTCAATTCACATAAAAATCACCCATATTCCATCAATACAATCAATTTACAAATACTCAATTACTGAAAGCAAAACCTTTTTAAATTTAAAGAAAAAAAATTTATTCAAAATCCCATATTTGCATTTAATTCAGCAGAAATGCTAAAATAATACATTGTACATCCAAAAAACATAAAATAAGAAGAAAGATTGCACTGCGAAGAGAGAAAGAGAGCTTACCGGGAGCGAGAAAGGAGAGTTGAAGGGCAAGAAAAGTTGATGGAAGCCATTTCTATCACTTGAAGGCCACAGGGCCGTCAATGATGAAAAATTATGAATTGTTCAGAAGATTTGGGCTTGGGATTCTACTCAGATAGAGAATGCCAGAATGGGATGAGAATATTTTTCGAAGGATGAAGAACGACTAGGTGAAAAAAGAGAGTGTGGGTGATTGTAACCTTTTCTCGGATAATTGACAAAGGTCGGCATGTTTGGATAAGCTTAAAATGTAATTAACATTTTCAAGTAAATTTATATCCTATACATATTTTGCAATTATTTTTTTAAGAGGATATTTGTCTTTCAAATAAAAAGAATAATAAAAAAAAAATCAAATGTGACGAGTATGATATTCACTTTCTCGAATCCTCCAATAAGTATGATATTCATGTTCTCGACTTACCAAATGTGGAATGTACATTCTTGGCATGGTTCTTGCTTGATAAATCGTAGTAGTTAAATTTTATTTTGTTTTTCTTCTCGCTTCTTTTTTTTTTAATATCAGAGCAAGGACATAATGATCCTTTTAAGAAGAAAGTCTTCTTAACTATTTTAGGACAGTAAACTGTTTTCTAACCATTGCCAAAGAGACGGGTGGCCAGTACACATAGCACGATCTATTTTTGTTAGGTGATGACCATCCTTGCATAACTTTTAAAAGCTACTAGAGCGACATGTCAGGTTTGGTAAATTGAAGACAATGTCGCACTTATAAAAACTTGAGGATCCCGATGGGAATTTACACGTAAATTTATAAGTGCGATTAATTTGTAAGAAATCCAAATTAAGAAAATGAAAAAATAACGTTAATGAATATAGAAACGGGCACAGGATTATTATTATTATTATTAGCCAACCAAACTGACAGCGGAGAATAAATGGCTGAGGCTGCATCTCCATCCACCGTACGTCGGTCTATTTTTGACTGCTGGATTCGGCTTATTATTTGAATCGATCAAATCACGTGTCATAGGCACATTTCTTAAAATTCTCATAAATATTATATACTTTTTCACCATTCACTTCTATTAATTTATAAATTAAACTATTTGTTTTGTCACCTGGCTCCGTCTCTGCCTATGACCAAGGCTTTTAGAACATCTCCAATACGTTCGATAGACTGCTATTTAGGTGGTATTTGAAAGATTTCCCTTCTACATTATATTGTCACAAATCGACGTTCAAGTTTAAAATTACTCTCCAATGCATTCTTTAAATGCTATATACATGTCATTATTTTCTTAAAATAAAAATGAAATTACCAATAAATCAAGATAAGACAATGTCTATTTTTGTTCTGTCACGTCACTTTGAGAGAGTCGCTGTCAACTTTTGAAACACCGTCTATTTTATTTACATAGTACAATTTTTTTCGGTAATTCATAGTTCGATGCTCTTAAATATTGAAAAGAGTCATTGATACTCCTACTCGAAGCATAACCAAAGTCAACTAGTTAAGATCGAGTAGAAGCCAAGTAGAGATGTCACTCAAACATGGCTAGAACACAAGTTCTCAACGTCGATCCACCATTTTGAAACTTATATTTCGATCTTACGAGAGGCTAATGGAAATCTAAAGGCAACATTCAGAAACAATAGCACACAGAGGAGAGAAGAGACGAACAATTTCGTACACTCAGAAAAAATTTAAGTTTGTTTCCAGAACCACCTGAATTTCAGAAATGGATATTGCACTAGAAAAATGATGACAGATATCTCAAACTAGAACGTCAGTTCAATTACTGATGAACTCCGATTATGCTTGTGTTGGTGCCACAAAATTTGAAGGGCGCCATAGACGAAAAACCAAAAATTTTACTTACATGAAATTTGAAATCAGTAAAGACCCAAGAACTTCCACCAAAATGTCCCGACAACTCCCCAGATTACTGCATTAATGACGGCCATTATGAATCCAAACTTGAAGATATCCGGGAGATCTACATAACCAGCTGCAGCCACAAGAAACAATAAAAACAAAAGAATGTATTTTTCGGGATATAACAATTAATGAAATGAGTATCAAATCTGTTTGCTTGATATTTTTAGCAACCAAGAGCTAAAAACAACAGAATGTTTCGCCCTCGTCCATGAGCAATAATAGAATAGAGAGGTTTAAAACCCGGTTTGTACTCAAAATATTAAACGAAATTTCACTTTAATTACTCAACTTCTTTTCACTAACACGATTCCTCTGGAAAGTAGGAAAATCCATTAATTTTACTAACAGAAGCTGACACGATGATCTAGCGCAAACAGGAGGGAAAATTGAGTTTAGGTCGGGAAAAAAGTTCGGTGACTAAGTTAAATTTGCCAAGTGTTAATTAACAGAGTTATTAACCCAATAGAGTAACGATAAGAAACAAAGACTTTTGCACAAGAAAACAGTTTAAAAGTGAGGGACAATAAAGAATGCTATGGCAGCAGCAGAAGAAAATGAGAAGACAGAAATAGGAACAAGAAATTGTCATACCTCCAAAGTATACTGCGGCCTGACCACTGCTGTAATGCGTCAAAGCACCAAATAGGCTGGTATTATAAGCAAGAGCCAACGCTGCCATTACACCGGGAACTCCAGATGCCAAGTGCATTGCAAGAAAAGCAGAGTACAATGCTCCCACATGGCCCGTTTGACTTGCAAACAAGTAGTGGATTAAGAAGTAAGCAGCCTGAAGAACAACAAATGCAACCGGCCAGCTCAATGATAAGGACTGAAGGGATTTAGCTACGCAACCGGACATCCAGCTTACAATGCCAAGATTCGTCAACTGCCCTGCCATGCCCACTAGAACTGCAAACCAAGCCAAAGTATCCCATGCCGATTTCTCACTTAAACAGTCGTCCCAATCAAGCACTCCCAACAACAATAGAATTGACAAGCCGAGCATGGCAGCAACAACACTTGCAATACCAATAGCATCTCTGTTTACACATTATCAACGTATCACTTGAAAGTTACAGGGAAACAGATGGAGTAAACATGCAATGTTAGCTAATACATGAAAATGCTAGTGTCTAATAGATGTACGTGCGCTATTTCTACAATGTTAACCATTTTAAAGCAGTAAACACTAAAACATATGTATAGCTCTCGTCTTATCTTACTAAGTCACCTCATACACCGAATGTAATTGAATCAACAAATGTTCATCAGTGCTTGTTGTAGAAAACTGAAATAATAAAATCACCAGCAAATCATTCTAACTTGATATCAGCAAGAATCGAAGTATAAAAGGGTACTTACCCAAAAACCCACAAAGAAACTGCAAGAAGCATTGTACCAATCATCACCCATTCATTTCTTGTCACGGGGCCCATAAGGTCAAGTTTCTTTGCAGCCATAGCAGGGGCCTCTGGTGTGTCTTTAGTTTCAGGGGGATAAAGCTTGTATAAGATGAACGGAGTAGCTATCAGACAAACCAAAGCAGGCAAACTAGCAGCCTTAAACCAAGAAACCCATGGGCTCGTAATTACTACCCCAAGTTCCTCGGCCAGCTTGAGGCACAGCAGGTTTTGAGCTGCAGCAGTTAGGAAAAGAGCACTAGAGTTACCAGAGGACTGTCAAAACGTCAAAAGAGCACCACATGAGTGAAACAAGCACAAGATATGTCAAGAAGTAATATTAATGATTTATCCACCCAAGATACACAGAAATCAATTTCGAAAAGACTAATTACTTACAGTCGAATCAGAATCATTTAAACAATTTTTACTGCATCTCATGAGTGCATGAGAACATATCTAATTAGAAATCAACAGAAAAAATCAACTCAATAAACAGTGGTCACAGAAGCTGAGGAAGTTTCAGCAGGGCTTAAACAGTTACAAACGCGGCATATCCGAAAAACTACCCAACTTGCAGCCTCATTTTCAAATACTAGGATAAATTGATTTCCATCGACAATTATTTAAAGCTGATATTCATTCAAGTACCCTTCCATAAGTTTTGAAGTTAATCCATCCCCGGATATCATTGGCCGTGACCAATTCAATTATTATTCTCCTCAAAAACAATTTTCAAGCTGTTATTAAAATAACTTCTGATGAAGCTGCGAGGTAAGTATTGAAAACCCAATTTATGTGCAATTAAAAGAAAAGGCTTCTCAAACCATAGAATAGGCAAGAAAATGATAATGTCAGAACCGCACAGCCATTTACAAATATTGCTAGGGTGCAATCTACTTCAGAATGGTATCTTAATTCTGCAAACTAGGAAGTCGATGTAAAATATTCACAAATCCAAGTAATAAGGATAACATAAACAAAAATGAACCCACAAAATTTAAGAACGAACCTGAAATTGAGATTGTACTAGATAAGATCCAAGCTTCTTCTTTGATGGTTCTCCAGGTTTACTCCCCGCAGAGAGCGACAATGACTTAATAATTGGCAAGAAAACCCCTCCGGCCCTGGCAGTAGTGCTCGGCATTGCCGGTGCAATCAACGCCTCACTCAAAGTCAGTCCATAGGACAATCCCAGCGTACTCTTTCCCAACCATTTCACAAAATAAGTCGCTATCCGATCGCCAAGGCCGGTTTTCACGAACCCACGGGCGAAGAAGAATGAGATTACAATCAGCCAGATCACCTCATTGGTGAAGGCGCCAAAGGCAGTAGAAAAAGTCAAGGTTTTGGTTAGAATTGAAGTGGTGAGGCCCAGAAAAGCCCAGGCGCCGACGGGGAGCGGGCTAAGAACAAGGCCGGCGACGGTGGAGAGGAAAATGGAGAGTAATTGCCAGGCTTGTGGGGTGACTTCAGGGGGTCTGGGGACGACGAAGCGGACTATGAGACCTATGGAAAGGGAGACGATTAATGGAATAATATTTGCGCCTTCTGGTGGAGGATTTTGGGACTTTGAATCAGTGGCTACTGGTGTATTTTCGGCTGATGAGGAGCTGCGGGGAATGAATTTCTGGGGATTTTGAAGGGAGAACTTTATGGGATTAAAGAGAGTGAATTTGTGGGTAGTGGAGAGTGGAGGAGGGAGGTTCTTGAGGAAGGAGATGCGGCGGAGATGTGTAGCGGAAGGGCGGTGGCGGAGGTGGGGGAACAAGCGGCGGGAAAAGGCAGCGGTGGTGGATGGAGAATACAGTGCTATACTCTCCATAATTGAACTCAAGATAGAATTCAGATCAAGATTGTGTCTTTATGGGCATACTTGGAGATGGTGGAAACTACGAAGACCACAGAGTCGGAACAATGTTTTCTGTTTGTTTGGTTTCGACACTATAAATTGCACGCTATGTCTCCAATCTTTAGAGTCGGTATCAAAATCATCCCTAACCTTTCCTTTTTTACTTTTTGACCACTTCCTTTGCAAGTTCATTCTAAAATCATTTGAAGATTGCAAGTATCGCACACTAAAATAGCAAAAGAACATTTTTTTAATTTTTCAAATCTACTAATATATTTCGCAAAACCCCAAAAATTTCAATTACACTTCATCAATCTTCAGAATTCAGAGATCCTTTGCTTTTAAGGTGTGTTTGATTGCAAGTAAAAATTTTGTATGGAAAGAAAATAAGTTATTAATAATTGAATTGTTTAGAATTTATTTGCATAATAATTATTAATTAAATGTAAAAAATGATTGGATAGTAGTGTTTAGAGAAAAGTTAAATCGGAGTCTAAAAATTAAAATCAAAATATCCCTTTCTTATTTTAGCATGTGCCACACACATGATTCATCTTTATTGACTAAACCGAGACCAACTTGCACTGAAAACAAAAGCTCGAGGAGCTTAACATCAATTAATAAAGGTTGGGGACTAAAGTGCAATTTACCCATTTTGATATGAGATGTCATGGATGAGGAATAATTTATTTGGAAGTGCTTTGCCCTTTTTAAATTATTTAAAACTATTTTATTACTTCTATTCGAATCGAATATATAATATGCACCGCACATGCAAACATAGGAATTTTCAAACCTTAAAAGATAGATTTTGTTTGTCCACCAGTACAGTACAATGAATTACAGTAACTACCAAAAATTCTGTACTTCATATTCTTACTTCCTTTCTACTGCATATATGTGGTGTATGTGTGTGTATATTTCTATGTATAACTATGAACCAGCAGAAAAAAGTAAGATTCATGTCTCTACAGAAGGCATATTTTCGAGCAATCAATTCTGGTGCATATATCATCTGCTTCAACCCGGCCTCTTCCTGTCCATTGCATAATCATCAAGATCGTCATGGCTGTCATGAATCGTATGGTCTGCAGTTGGCCGCTTTATCCTCTCAAATATATCATCGAGGGATTCAGAAGAAGAAACACGCGAGCGTTCGTCTTGAACCTGACGTAGAGGAGTGAATCTCTTCGTATCAATATTAGATTTGAAATTACGTAACCCCATCTTCATCGATTCCCAGGTGGAGGCTATTCCGGAAGATGATTTTGCGAGCAAATTCCTCTCTTTTGTATTCAACTTCATTTCTTGTCCATCTGATTGTGATCTTGCGGCTGCATACTTCTTGCTGATGCCCATTGGGCTAGTGTCATTCTGCACCTCGGATTTCAGAGGTTTCGAGTGATTATTCAGATCATCCTCCCTTGTAAATGTGAATGCTTTTGTTTTGGGCAGAACCTTGTTCAGATACCAATCAAAAGTTAGACGCAGCAGCAGATACAAGGATAAAATGAAAAAGCCATGTAATTCCAAGACAAAGAGTTCACATGATTCAAGCATGTAAGCTGATACCACGTCTTAACATTAATATTCTCAAAACCCAAAAACATTAATATGCGACTCTGCAATATGATTCTCTGAAGAGCCAGTTAAAGATGTGGTCGCAGTTTACATAAGAATTATCTTATATAAAGCAAAAAGCAAACATATCTTCACTTTAATCCATACATCACATCCAGGGACGGATTTAGGACCGGACTACAAGCCGGCTAATACGTAGAAAAAAATTAATTTACGCATAAAAAAAATTTACAAGATTTTTTTTAGATTTTTTTTTTTTCACACTAAAAAAAGGAGGGGGGGGGGGGCGGGGGGGGGACTGGACCAGTCCCCACCTAAATCCGTCTCTGATCACATCCGATAAAATGAAATGTGGGGAACGTGAACTGAACAAAAATCACCATCACCACCCCAAACAAAAAATAAGTACACATGGAGGATGTCGAACATGTAACGGACACAAGTACGACATAAAGACAGATAGACAGTCATGTCTAGCATTCTTATAATTAAAAGTGATAATGTAAATTTAAACAATATTTCCGAATAATTTTACGCATTTCACATACCGTGGTACTGCTTCCAGATTCAAGATCTATGCTCGCATTGTTAAAATTTCTTGCTAATGGAACAACAAGTTCACCAACTTTATATCCTTGTTCAAGCCAAGACCGCTCTGAGAAAATAAATAGACGAATGAAACAATTTCGACATGCTAGTTTTTGCCTAAAATCTGGAAGGTACAAATTAAGCAAGTGGAAAAAGAAAGATGCAAATACACTCACCTTTCTGTAAGATAATCAATCCCGATGCATCAAAACCGTCTAAATCATCTGCTTCTTCACTTTGAAATCTGAATATTTTCCAGTTTCCAAAGTAATCGAGGACGTGGTGAAAGAAATTGCTTGCTATCAGTATGGTATATATGACCATAATAAGTGGATAGATTTTATTGAATCCTTTTCCAAAGAAAGGTACGGCGTCATCAATATTCCCCATTCTCTGCAAATGTGGGAGTCTAAAATTTGTAACTTGCAAAAAGGATCCGAAAGAAAAGGGGAGAAAGACTAGGCAAATTTGAACCACAATCAATTGCCTAATAAACGGAATTAACATATAATGCGAGCAACGTGAGAAGAAGAAAAAATAAATAAATACTGTTAGCAACTATTTAGATATGAAAGAAACCAGTAGAAGTAGTCCTGTATTTTGTGGATTCATCCATCAATTTGCTATCTGCAGAAGTCTGTGTGAAAAGCTTTCACTATTTATATTGAAAAAGACGATGTTCTATTTCATTACTGATTGAAAAGCAGAAAATTCCAGTTTCTGATGAACTAATGACTAATCGACCACCTGCAGCTACACACAACTTCCTCGCGAAGTCCATATATGTGTGTGAATAATTTGTATCGACAGTCATCTGCAATGAAGGGAGCTACAATAAAAGGAGAGGAGAAATCCACTTACCTTTTCAAAAATAGTTTTCACATCCTTGTCAAGATGAATGAGGTTGAGAAAATTGTATGAAATGGGAGGAGCATAACGTGCAACCATCCTTAGAAAATTCAAAATGAAAATATATCAAAATTAACAAATGAAAAATCCATATTTCGTGTAATTGAACAGGTTAAAAGATGTAAAAAGTAGGTAGGAAGGAAATACACATACGAGCAAATCATAAGCAAACTGACTGAACTTGTTTGTCTTGGAGTAAAATAGTAAAATGTCAGCATTCCAATCTTGAACAAGGAATAGTATGTACAGACACACATATACATAAGAGGAATAAAAGCAGTGGCCTGTTTATAAAAATGGAAATAACAAAATTAGAAGAATAGAAGAACCAAATCACCATTGGGAAATATGAGAGTTGCTTCATGGAGTATCATTCACTTAATTAGAGGCCAAAACAAATGTTTTCCAAGGAAATGGGTAAAATATAAAAATGACTGATAAAAATGAAATTTTTACCTGCACAAGCACCTCATTCTTTTTTACTGTGTTTATAAGAATTGAGAAGAGAGACAAGTCAATTCCACTAGGAAGAATTGTTGCTTCTGCTAGGAGAATTGCAGCTGACATGCAGCCCAATACAATAGCCAAGAGTTTCTCGAGTTGTTTTCTCAATATACATCGCCATACCAATTCTAGAAAAAGTGTCAATGTTAATACAAATTAGGAGGTGATAATCCTATATGTTTGATCAAGAATAATATAATAAACTCTGTTAAATTCAAGATATTTTAAAATAAAACATGCAGTAAAAATAATACGATTGGAAGATCTATAGGGAGAGAAATCTCCTTAAACTAATACCAGGAGCATTTACTAAATAGCATTAGATGTCTTAGAGTCGTCAAAGTTCCTCACCAAAATGACATTGTAAACCCCTCCATTACTCTCTTCAAATGACCAACTCAAACTGAAAGTTAAATGATTAATGAGTAGTTCGAGTCCCAGGGGATAGACATTCAATTGACAGAAAGAATCCTGAGTGTTAAAAAACGAAAATCTGAAAATTACCAAGGACATCAAGAGAAGTCCCTACTTTGCCTTTACGTTCAGGTCTGAAGCTTGAAATGTATTTCCTGCAAAATCAGTGGAAATGATGGGAATCTGGAGTCTACAAAACCTATATGATAGAATGTCTTAAGAGAAAACTAATATGCTATACTGATATGGAATTGGAAGCTGGAAGCAGTAGTATCTAATTAAAATCTTAATTAATAGCCATATCGTTATCTTTTCCTCATTTCCCTGAAAAGTATTGCTATCAAGAAGCACTTCTTGGCTGCCTACAAATGCAAGGTCATGCAACAAGATTCTTATTTTTCCAAGGATTCTCTAAGATTTGTACAACAAACTAATTAAATATTTACATGCACAAATGTCAAGTTAACCACAATGAATAATGGTGACCACCATGCAATCCATTATGTAATAGAATGAAGTTGGATGATGCTAACTGAAGAAAAATATGCAAGATTATATATAGGAGTTCAATACAATGTAAAGAATGAGTTGAAACGATAATGGAGAAGTAGAAGCATATACCATCCAGTAGCACTGCAGTGCTCATAATTCATTACAGTGTCTTCTAGTTCTAGGGCTTCTGTGACAAAATTCATATACTCGCTGCATATAGAATGAAATTGTAAATTAATTGGACCACAATTGGATCAGACCAAGATATGAAAATCAAAGTAAGGTTACTCCAAAAATAGATTCATAGTACGCAGAATTAACGAGTTAGAAAACAATGAATATATATAAAGTCAAGATCGTGTACTTTGAATTGCTATTACCTTTTATAGCGGTAGTACCCTTCTCGAGCTCTCTTAAGTTGACGTCTAAGAGCAGCCATTGATTTCTCATCAGTGTCATAATCCATATCACTTTCCCCTAATTTACCACCTTGTGGTTTAAAAGATGGATCTTCACTCAGCTGTGTATGAATTTCACACAATAAGTTTCATCTCAGAGGTGTAGGAAAAAAATATTAGAAAGTGAGTACCAGAAAACTGCTAATAAAGTATAACTACCATCCGAACCAACATTTTATCAACTATATTCATGAAGGGCCTCAGAGGATCACGCTTCGACATTTGCTTCGATGTAGCTTGAGCAACCTAATTCAACAATAATCATAAGGTTACAAACAGAGAAATAGAAAGACACTTCTTTACCCATTATTCCTAAAATACAAGAAGCACATTGGCGAGAAGGGAATTCAGGTGAAATTTCCCTGAACATAATATAAGTAACCCATATTAAAAGTGGTCATGCAAGACAGTCCATTTTCCTGTGCAGTCAAGGAAGACAACTATTTCAGTAAGACATTGTGCTTTAATCAAGTTATCTTCCTCTTTCATTAACGTGAAAACCTCAGATATCAATTGCTGAAACAAGCATACTTCGGTAGGAAAGTTGCAAAACGAAGCACGAGTAGCTGAAGATACTTCAATATCCAGGTTCTCAAGAATAAAAGAAAATTAAAGGTAAACCGTGAAATCTTACAACTATAGCATTTGAGAATTCTTGATGAGCATCATCAAGTTTGACAGCCATTTTAGCCACTTTATGAGAAAGAACTTTCTGGCGGGTTATCCAATCTGCATTTCTCCAGATACTTTTTGGAATTTCACTCAAACCGAAACCCAGAAGAATAGCACCAGTCACAAGACCGAATGTATTTGAGCATGCCATAGCAAAACCTAGAATACTACCACTCCTGCATATGACACAGAGAATAAAATAGGGATTTTCCTTTAGCAAGTTGCTTTTCCTGTTAAATTTCAAGGAATTGCTTTTGGTGAAACATATATAATATACATCAAATAGTTGATATATGAATTCTGCATTAATTTAAGGATAATGTGGTTGCCTCTACTGTTTACATTTTAGTTACTCAATGTATATCTATAAAAATAAAATAAAAGAAGAATTACATAGTAAATTATTTTGTTGTATATTCCTTTAGGGATGTGCTCGTTAAGTTAAATGAAAGATTTGAAATTTTCTATGTAATTTTGAGTAAACTGCAAATACATAATTTTATGCATAATTGCATTGTCTTGCTAAATTTTTAAAGAAACTTTTGGTAGCAATTTAAATTTTAAAAATTTGGGTCGTTACATTTACTATGAAGAGAATGTGAAGATTTCCTTAGAAAGTGCTTCTAAATGTTTTATGGGACTTAATGCTGTTTAGCTGCTGCTACAACTTACATAAAAATATGAAGATGTCACCCCTAATGGAATCACTGTTGAATTTTTACGTAGCTAAGAATACTAAAGTAGCTGAGTCTGACACTTAAAATCTTAAGAATGACCAAAATTGGACACCTGGGTTTGGAGGAGATGATAAAATTTACATCAGAGAGCAAAATGTTTAGGTGAGAAAGAAACAAACCAGTTCTTGCGCAGAAAGATGAGTAGAACAAGTCCACAGAGTGCAATAGAACCAACACAAAAGTAGTAGATTAGGTTTACATGAGCGCTAGTCCTCAATCTTTCAGTAACAGTGAAATCCCCAGCATCTTCATAACCCTGAAGTATAGGCACCACAACCCTGCTTAGAGAAATATACTATGAGTATACGTGGTTATTTAATCCAAGCAGTTACGAGATTACCTCAAACACCAGGGTTCCGAAGTCTACTAAATTCCCAAAAATATAAGTTATTGCATCAGGTTTTTTGGCTACTAATTGCCCAATTCAGCATCAAACCCATAAAGATTTTGTAACATATTAATATATCATATATTTATTTTTTAGCTCTAATTATAAATGATAGATGTGATAAAGCCACAAAGATTAGAATGACAACCGAAAAAACAACATGCTAAAGTTAATATTTTTGCTCAGATATTTAAGAGAAATCGTAACAAGAATGATCACAGAAATGATGTCTACTGACTACTGTGAGGATTACAAACTTAAAAGAGCCATATTTAATCTGTAAAGACTCCTTATGCACGTTGCTAAACCACAGATCAAAAACTGTAGAGGCAATAACACACCAAGAAAATTTGGTGCATGCTAACTGCCATGCAAGACATATTGGAAAAATTAGGCTGGAAAAATTAGGCCTGCAAAAGTAGCAAAAGAGTTGACAGCATACCAAGTAAGTAAAAATGTACTCCAATATGACCAGCTCCAGAAGAAAGAGATTCCTCCCTTGTCATGATTAACAACTGTCTGTGTGAAGTACAAAAGGTTTCAACGAAATTTTGTTAGATCAAACCAAACAATGATGGATGTAGTGACATACTGACATTTCCCATGAGTTGAATTTTTAGAAATTAAAGAATGATACGAGCCCTGTTTATATCGAGTTAATGAGCCAAACAGTAACTCACATCACAGAGCATAAGGGAATCATAAACGAAGAGAATGTCATAGCAATATATATTATAAGTCTACTTGAGAAATTCGTCTGGCTTCTATCTTTAAGTATTGGAAACTGTGGATACAGTCATAAAGTATTATTCACAGGAAAGATAGTTCTGTAATTAAATAGACAATTTTTTCTTGAATTCAGTCTACGTGCCAAAGATTTCTAAATATTTTTGGATTATCACAAGAGCCATGTTTTAAGGTTTACAAAAAAATTAAAGTCATTAATTAAATAGTAGAGTTTAGTGCTACAACTCTGCAAGGATACGATTTTCAGAATTTTGAAATGTCAATAATAAAACCCTTCCATTAATTTTACCAAAATATTACTAATTATATGGACCAATATAAAAACGAATGTTAGAAGAAATAACTTCATACAATGTCGTATAAAAGAAATTACGCATTAACATGTATGTTTGCTATTTCCACAGTAAAACCAGTACTGTTTTCAATCACCAGAAATGTACATTAGGATCTAATCTTATACATTAGTTTTAGTTAGTGGTCAGTTGGTTATACTAATTTAGCTCACACAAGACTATATTAGGCTAAATTGTACCTTATTTTCATCCAAAAAGGCCTGTTGTACCCCCAAATGATCAAATGTCAAGTGATTATTTAATATTTATATGTGCCTTAAAATTCAATCAAAGGGTAACCATTCAGTTTTGTTTAAAAAAATAAGAATCCGAAATCTAAACCGTTAAGTCTTCAAACACACAGCTCGATAATCCATCAAAATTTGAACACAAAATAGTTGTTCTTAAAGAAATCATCTTTTTCAAAAGCAATGATTTTCAGCAGCCAAAGAACATATCAATCCACAATACTATTCCTATTAAAAAACAACTAAAAGTGAAGATCAACAGGCGTATTCGGGGCAAATCATAATCCAAAACACCACAACAAAATGCATCATAAAAACACAAGGATCAAAAACAGATCCTACAAAGTATCAAATAAAAACACGACCATAGTAACATTATTAAACAACGTACGGTCCATATGTCGGCGGGTACGAGGATGATTATAGAAAGGGAGCAAAACCAGGTGTAACCGACAGTGAAGCGGACATAGCGAGCCACGTCTGGTCCGGCGAAGTACCATAGCGTTGTACCCACCATCCCCATCGTTAATGGCAGCGATATCAAATAAAAAACCCACATTTTGATTCTGATTTTTCCTCTCTTTTCCTTCCTATCTCTCCAAGAAAATGTAGGAAAGAAAAGGGAAATTTTTTCACGAAATTCTTATTGTTGGCGTTAAAGGTTCTTGGTTTAACGTGAAGGGAAAGACCAAGAAAGAAATGAAAAGTACCACCAGCCACCTCGTGTTATTAAGCGCGTGCACATTAGGTGATTTATTTTCATAACTACGATAAGCCATTACCATTTCTTCTTCTTCTTCTTCTTCTTATTTTCTTTTCTTTTTTTTTTTTTTTTTTTTTTTT
>CAIGRN010040521.1:0-14765 GCA_903798345.1 Fraxinus anomala
CTATATTTTCCATGAAAATGCACCCAACCCCACCCACCCACCTAAAAAAATAAAAATATTGGTAATCCTCCGCAAAAGAAGTACTCACCAAGATTTCATCTATATCTAAACGCTTTGGCACATTCATCAAGTTTACAGGTTCACATGACACTTGTGATATCGCAACAACTAAATTTCTAATAAAATCCAACAACAATATATGCAAGCAAGTTTATACTTTGATTACTTGCAAAAAATGGTTTGTTGACAACCATTAATTACTATTATGTTATTGTGATACAGTGTTTTATTCTTTAATTTTTCTTCTGTTATTTCTTCCTTGTTTGTTATACTTTGATTACATTCTGCTGGTTTTCAAAGGCTACTTTAGTGTCCACAAGTGGCTTGTCAATACTTAATCCAGTAGATGGTATTCTCAATTAAACCATAGCAGAAATTTAGCCGCTGTGACATTTTCATTTTGTATCACTTACAGAATTTCACAGGACTCACAACATGTAATTACAGAAATTTCATAGCAGGCTACAGTCTGTGAACCTAAAATGAACTCTAGAATTTAAAATTTATATCTGACAAAGAATTGAAAACAACTTTTTATTATTATTATTATTCCTCGGGTGAGCTAGTAACATTCTATTTCAGTTCTACTGAAAGTGTAACAATCATCATGTCAATCTTCCCCTTAGCAACATGATTGCTCAATACTTTCCCAAGGAAATAAGACATAATCGAAAACAAGTTTGACAAAAAAATCTTACAATCATAGCCAAATAGTTGTCAGCTCAAACAAAATAAAAACAAGGGCATAAAGTAATAAACTTAAATGAGGTCTCAGTCACCATCATTAAGATTTAAGTACAATAAGAACATAAGTAAATAAAACTAGAAGAAACTAAAGCGCAACAAAAAAAGGAACAGAAATTAAAACAGTCATTTTCTTACCTTGTAGATGATGTAATTGATGAGACGTTCTAATAATTTTCGAATTTCAGAAGAATACAACTCTGAAAAGAACATCGTCTGCATAAAAAGACCACATAGGCCATGGAAACATCACTATACAAGGATTGTATCTCTCAGCAATATTTAAAGTTCTTCAAAACAAATTCAATACGAACTTGTGTACTAAACTTCAGTCATTTTTTTATGCCAATCGCTACCCTATATTATTCTTAAAAGTCCCAATAACTCATATTTCAAATTCAGACTGATTAAAGTCCATAAATTATGCCTTCAATAAGCCTTAACATGCTTGAGTACAACAGCTGGCATATTTACTACAAACTAGTTTCTCTTGTAAGCCCCATATTAGATGGGCATTGGTTAATCCATTTTCTCCCTGTTGTGACAAACATGATCATGATCCCTCATTTGACATGCCAATCCAAGTAGCTGGTTATTTTAATATGATATAAACAGTAAACACTACAGAGACTAATGAATTGTAGAGCAGGAAAAAGTATGCAAAAACATGCAGAAAGCTCATGTCAGATCACCAGTTACTCAAGTAAAAGGAGTTAAATTTTCTTTTCATGATGGAGCTCATTCATTTCAACTGCTTTATCAGATTTTCACATAGTAATCTTAATTCATACAGATCCCAAACCACATAGTTTCTCCTCCATATATGACATCTCCAGTCGGGTACTTGTCCTTAGAAATATTGTCAGTTTTTTTCATCTACATTTTTTCCTTTGGCGGAGGGCGTGTAGGAAGGTGAACATGCAGACTGGGGCAATAGTATAGGTGTCTAGTGTACCATTCAAATGCTTCCATCTTAATATTATGAGATTCATTAATGTGAAATGTCAAGGATAAATCTAATTGTGATAATATCACCAAGAAATGCTAGTAAGATAATGCAATTATTCAGATAATCGAGTATAGTTCAGACCAGTTTCAGAATGATAATGCATTTGATTTCCAGAAAACAAAGTGAAAATTATGATTATGAAATTAGAAGATCAATCAAAATATGTTGGAAAACTTACCTTGAGACATAAAATAAGCAAGATAAATACATTAAGTGCTAAACCGGCCACCAATGCAAGAGTGGTGAATGAACCCAAAAGCAGCTCCAAGGCATGGCTTGCATTCTCGGAATTAATAAGATCCTCGACAATCAAACCATCTGATCTATAATTCTCAAGTGACATTTGCATCCAATATTGGAGGCTTACAAGGTTTAAAATGGTACATCCCGCCGAAATTGACAATAACTTCAATCCCATTGAAAACAAAAGAGATCTTTCAACCAAAACTAAGTTTCAAGATTTTCATGAGAAGAACATTAGTAAGACATTTTTCGCAGGCAAGCAATCATGAAATATTATCATTGCGATTGAACAAAACAATAACTTGTTTAACTGGCTTCAACACATTCCCGTCAAATTATCAATGGAATATCACGGCTGCAACAAAAGATCCTGCAACCATAAGCAAGATAATTCATTATTAGAACCTGGCCAAAACCATAAACAGGCCAAAAGTCTCTACAAATTGCAGAAACAAATTGTTGTTACTTTTAAAGTCTTTTATTCAATTTTTTTTTTTTTAATTTTTTTGAAGAGGAACAACAAATAGGTTAGAAAGGGGATGGAAAATTGACCTACATTGGAATCCTATGACCTAATAGCCCCAAAATAAAAACTTGCAAAATTTCATTTTTGAAGATGATTTCAGAAAATAATGCACCTTTTGCATCCTACATCTACCGTCAACGAGTCTTTCAATCTCTCTTACAACTGTATTGACTCAACAAGCATACAGAGATCATAGGAACACATTCCAACTCGACACATCTGTCAACATAAAAATACACTTTAATCCATGGAAAGCACCTAATGGTAATCAGACTAGAACGAAACTCCATACTTTAAAACACGTAAACACATGTGATAATCAACTCTAATTCTCTGAATTTAAATTATAATAGTAATAAATAAATGCAGACTCGACTATCTGATGCACACTTGAGCTACACATATAATCTATAATCGATATCCTGGTCAACATCTTTCATATATCTTATAGCCTGAAAACAACTTCGAAGCTAAAAAATGAACAGCCATAAATGCCACCAAGAAGTACGTAACAAAAAGGCTTATCATACAATCAAGTTAGTATTCAACTGAAAACAAAAATGTGATTTCACTAATATCTTATTCATTACAAAAATACTACTCTGGCACAAAAATATATGATTAACCATGAGATTTATGGACATATTAAAGCGATATTAAACACATCTAAATGGAAAAGAATAATTTTTTATCTGATGCATTTTATTCAATGAAAGTCAAAGCCCTAAAGTAACCAAAGGGGAAACCCTACCTTTTCATACCAAATTAAACAACCAGAAAAACCAAAAAAAAAACGGAAAAAGGAACCAAAACTTGAAGAAGAAGACAGGCGATCGAATTGAATACACAATATGAAAATTCGTCAACTCAAAAAATTCGATCAAGCATATATCTATACATATACATGACATACATGCGAATTGGACGGGATATACATAAAAATAGTGATGATATTACAAATTATTCAGGCGAATTTGAAGGCGATCGAATTGTATATCTGCAATCTTTCTCTTTTGCGCAAGATACGATAATTTTTTGAGGGAAAGGCAGTAATGAGTAAAATCCGGGCTACATAAAAAAATGAATATCAAGGATTTATCATGGAAATAGAAATATGTACATATGCCTTTATTTTGTCCTTTTCTTAAAGGTCTTGTTTGGAATCAACTTTTACTTTATTATTATTTGTTTATCTAATTATTATTTTTGTAGTTGAGAAAATAATAATAACTTACATTTTGACATAAATTTCAAGACGTAAAACTATAACTTTTATGGACTAATAATTAAAAACATACTCAAATCCACGTTAAATGATTTTTATTGATGAAAGAGATCAATTAAAAAAATATTATGCCTTGTTTGGTTTGGATTAAATTCAATTATAATTTCAAATCAAAGTTAAAAATTAATTTTTGCCACATATTTTATAGATATATAACTTCTGAACCACATATTTCATCAACTTTTATTAAAATTTATCAAAAATTTGATTTTAATAACATTAAGGATGTGTTTGCTAGAGATTAAAATTGAAAATTAGCAGTTATAGTTTATTTTTATTAGACAAGTGAGACCCAATAAAGACTATATTTTCAATTTTAATTGACTTTTAATCACTACCGAACAAGCCCTAATTAAACACGATATTTATTACTTTTTTATTTTATTTAATAGCATAAATAATTTGATAGTATTAAAATAACTAATTTTTTTCTGAAAATTACCACGTACAAATAATTCTCTTCAAATAAAAATAATATGCGCAGACCTCAAAATAAATATAATAATATTATTATTTAGAAATCAATATTTGTAATAATTTACATTTTTAGATGCGTAACGATGTAAAAGACTGAACTGAAGCATTGACTAGGGCAATGCCGACCATCTTTACGTGGACTCTAAACGTAATTTGAATAATTTTCCTTTCTTGGCAATCGAGCACTCCAGTTCTGTAAGATCGCCGCCGTGCACGGAGGCAATTGGCCGGATCCTTCCAGAAGCTAAGGCGCCGGAAGCTCTGCTATCCTCTGACTATAACAAACTGGTATAAATGCCCAAATAAAAGAAAACCCTAACCTTTGATTATTTTTGTTCTTCACAAAAATATATGGGTATTATAAGGAGCAATTTCTCGTTCATTTCTGGAACCGTATTTGGAATTTACATTGCCCAGAATTATAATGTTCCCAACATCAAGAAGATTGTAAATGAGGCCCTTTTCTCTGCAAAAGAAGTTGAAGAAAAATACCGCAAGCCGAAGAAGCCTGGAGACGATGCCGTTTGAGTATTAACCTCGACGATTACAGGTGTTACCTCACACAACTCCTTCATTTTTTTTTTTTTCAATCTTTTCTTGTAGGTAAACTTTAAGGATTTAATTGTAATTCGATTTACTGAATGCCAGAAGAAATGACTTAGAACTTCTGTATATTGTTGGAATCTTGATTATTGTGTTGCAAATTCAATATAAGTAATTATTTGAGGGAAAATTGTTTAAATTACTAATGATTTTGAAGTTCAAAGTCGTTTGTCTGGTGTATGTTACTATGGCTCGGCCTCTTGTGGAGCTGAATCTTGTTCTAATGGTTCAAGTTATAAGGTACTAGGATTTATTGGTTTATGTTTCGCGAGCTAACCTGGGTCATCAATACCCCGCAGCTGGGCAATAATAAAGAAGCAAGTAGCAATTAAGTGAGAGTTTCTTTCCCATGGCTGCTTGAAGAATGCGAGTTAAATAGTCACGATATTCAACAAATGTGAAAAAGATGCGAAGAGTAAATATAAATCAGGAATTCCAATAATTATGATGCTTAAATTTTTTGTAGAAAATTATCAATGAAGTAACTATTGGATCATGGTCCAAGTGTAAATCGAATTTGCATAATAACGAGATTACAAAATTCTCTCTACCCAGAGGAGGCACGACATTCATCAAGGACATCTCTTGGATCACTGCAGTAACAACAAAAATCAAGTATCGACTTAGCTAAATTGGGACTGGCTAGCAGAGAACTTTAGCTAAATTGGACCAAGATCTAACTCGTGATAGTCTCCTACAGGTATGGCCAACACTTTTTATTTTATCCTTTTTCTCTTTCAATGATATGCTCACTCTCTTTCTTGGCAACAAAGCCTTCAATACTTTCCCATAAAGCATCAGCCATTGTCTACTCTACTTGTTGAAGTCAATGTAGGTAAAAGGAGTTCATGGTTCCAATTACTTATTTTATTTTCTTTTCATGTTTCCTTGCACAAGTAATCGATTGTAGATCTTTACGGGATACAAATTAGGTTACTAGTCAATATTTATTCATATACTGCAATCAGTGTAGTTCGGTGGTGGATTCTTTTCCTACTGGAGAAGTGATGGGAAAATTTCCAGTTGGTTGCACATGCATGTACTTTTACCTATTGCACAACAAAATTAAGAACTTTATTTCTGGTAGAAAATTTTGTTCAGGGTAAGGGAACTCATTTAATTTATTTCCTTTGTTGATACTTAACTCGTGATGACATAATTCTAGTCTGCCATCTGTGAGCTAGAATCAGTTGAGGTTCAGATGCCCAAAGCTTATCCATTAACACGAGACCTTAGTGCCAAATTATTCCATATCAGAACTATCCTTCTGTTTTTGGTAGATGCTTTTAGTGCAAAAGATGAGATCAACAAAGAGAAAGAAGAACCTTTTTACTCTGGATTTGTTTTTAGCTTGTTCTTCTCAAATCAAAGATTTTGAGAAAGATATCAAAACGGACAAGAAAGTTTCATTTTAGAGAAATATCGGGATTTGGACATTATATGGAAAAATAGATTTGGCTGCATCTTCAAAAACTGGAAATCGGTAGGACGAAGAATCTGATCTAATTGGACAGAAAACAAACAAATTCACCAAAAAATTGAAGTGTGATGCAGCTACTGCAAATGAACTAGGCTTAATAGAATCAAATGTAATTAAAATTAGAAAGTAGTTACTTTTTGGAACTCTACATATTTCAAATCTATATAGTTATTCATCTTTCCGGTAAATTAACAGATGATTCGGTGAGGGGATAGAATAATTATTAGTTATATTGCTTCACCTCCGTAATAGTATATCTTCCATCCAGCTATTGCATTATAGTGCAACTAAACATGTAGTGCTATGGAATGTGTATCTTTCTTTTACAAATATCTTCTTCTACATGGATTCTCTTCTGCAGATTTTCCTTGGTTTGTCAAAATGTTTAATTCTATTTCCTTTTTTGTTTGTAGTTTCTTTACGTCTTAGTTGGCAATCTGTCTTATTTATGAAGAAATTGTTGGGCAGATTCTTTGTAATTCTCGTCTTTATATTTGTTCTAGTTCTGCTTCCATCGTCTTTATGGGTTCAAAAATACGTTATAGTTGCATTGTTAAATCTTAATTAGGTATATGGTTGATCCTTTTCTCTAGTATTACTCATGATTTCTTACACAACTTTCAGGACCTGTGGGCATTTTGTGACCTGAGACTATTGCATGTTTTAGTTACTAAGAATGTAATTGCTTTAGATTGTTCAGGTTGAAATGCTCGAAAATCAACTTAATCTAGGACTTGTCTGCAATGCACACGTTCACATACACAAACATGTTCACACGTGCATGCATGTTTTACTTTGTAACACAAACGATAAGTTTAGGATTAGATAAGATAATTGAAAAACGATTGATATGTGCAAACGAAAAGTCTAGGATTCGGTAAGAAAGTTGGAAAATGATTGATGCTATTTCAATCTTGTGATCAGAATAAATTGCAGGTTTCTAATGCACTTTTTCAAAGCCTTAGCTGTACCTTCTCTACAATTCTATTTTCTACAAACCGGAAATTATATTGTTGTTGCCCTACCTTGACTATGAGATTGTAACTAAATAATTCTCTCTCTCTAAAGAACCCACCCAGATTCAATTATGGAGCTCAAGCAAATAAATAAGGCCCCTCCTACAATCAATTATGGTGTTAATTTCACTGATGGACACTAAACTTTACTCTTAGGGTGTGTTCGATAGATATTATTGAGGAAAGAATATATCTTGAATAGTGATATGATATGAAATATGTGGTTAAAAAGTAAGGAAAAGTTATTGGTGTGATAAAAAATATTATTTTATTGAAAAATGTGCGACTGAAAATGAGTTTTAAAAGAATGTGTCAAACAAGGGTTTAGGGTTTCTTTGGTCATACAAAATGTTTCACTAATATTGATTCAATTTGTCCATCTTTTTAAACTCAATATTTTGCCAATCCATATGCGAAGTCATCAAAATGTTGGGATTTTAAAATTAAATCTTTTGAGTTGGCATGCTTAACATTAACCTTGAGGGGTTGTTTAATTAGTCAGGCTTTGAGTTTGTTCTACAATGATAACCAGTTCGAGTCCCTTCAGGACCATTGAGGTGAGTACTCAGTCGTAAATTTTTAGAATCCCGTGAGATTAGTTGAGGTGCGTGTTAGCTGATTCGGACATTCACGGTTATTAAAAAAAAATTGGCACGCTTACACGTAGAAAGCTTGGACAACATATTGAGTCAGCTGTTTAAATGAAGCATTTCATAAAATTTCGGTGATCATTAGTGAATTCAATTTTGTTTTCTTTTAGTGAGAAGAAAAAGGAAGCCCAAACGTTACAAAATGGGAGAACATGGACTTTGAGCAATTGAGTGGATTACATTAGGAATGGTAAAGCTAGAGCCTACTAACTTACAAAACCATACACGTCTTGAAGATATGAATACAAGATGGTCAATTCGAAAAGTAACAACATATATGTGGAAATGCTTTATTTTAGTTTTGGTAGCTGGAATCTATTAGAAATGGGTAGAATCACCTAGTTTGTGTGTAAAGCATAATGTTAAATAAATAAATAAATTTTATTGATGGTGAGCGAGGATAAGTTGACAATCGTTACGATAGTAGGATTTTTCTAGTTTTGAGATTAAAAAGTTACTTTTGAACATATTTGAATAATTTTCTAAATTTTTTTTTGTCTTACTAAAAAAACTTCGATCTCATGAAGCAGAAGCAAAAGAAGTCCACGGGCCATGAAGACATCGAAGGATCCACTTCTGGTTTTTCAAGAATTGGAAAAGACATCTTTCTCAAGCTGTATTTATATAAGAAAATAATGTCCCAGAAGCTTGTTCCGTATACAAATGAGAAGGTTACAATCTCATGATAGCCATTTCTTGTGGCTTTTATAGGTTGAATACATTATCCCACATGCAAACAAGACTGTATACACAATGCATTTTTATACAAGTAAAATGAAGAGAACTGCCAGTTCTTTCCTTCGTAATTTCAAATTGCGAAGAAGAAAGTAAAAACGCCTTCTCCTATCACGATCCCATATTCTCTCGTCCATAATCTCTCAGGACATTAACTTGAGATGGGATTATCACGAGGAAGAAAAGAATTTTAAGCCATTTTAGAGAAATCAGACTTCAAGTGTAGACGGCCTTGACCTATTGGATTCGTGTGATGATTGAAACTTCGCAGTCACCTCGGCCACCACGAGTCTTGTTAGAAGCAAGCCAGCTATTAGAGCTGATACCATCAGCATCGAGAAAACTGCACTCCAGCTCTTGGTTGAAATGTATCCTGTCAGCAGCGGACCTATGGCGGCCCCAATGGAACCCGTCCCATCTATAATAGCCGTGACTGTGGCTAGGGCCCTGGAATTTCCTCTTAAAGAGCTGTGCGCTCCCAGGTCAGCCGAAACTGCAGTTGTGATAAGAGCATATGGACCATTCACAAGCATTCCAGTGATCATCATGAGGACGATATTTACAGTCATGGAAATGTGCCCATAGCTTCTGTAGAAAAAGAGCGCCGGGATCGCACAATACATGAAACTTGCGGCTGTTATGGCCCGTGCACCTAACCAATCAGAAATTTGGCCAGCCAGGATCCCTCCAACTACTCCTCCAACATCAAACATTGTAGATAAAGTCCCAGATTCTTCATTAGACACATACCTTCCCTCAATAGCTGCATCGTGAATACAGAAGACGGTGAATTTTGAGCAAATATGAATCGATTTGAATGAGAATAAAAAGAAACCTATTCTAATGAAAAGAGTTTTGTTGGGGAAATTTTTGTACCTGTGTGGCTAATGTAGAAAGGAAGCCAGTAGAGGAATGTGTAAGCCACCAACTTAGCAAAGAAAAGGCAGAGAGCAAAAGGAGCAACCCCGGGAATTCTCCATGCTTCTAAAAATCCGACAGCTGACTCCTCTTCGACCTCTGGCTTCAACAAAGGTTCTGTTACTTCTTCCTCTACTTTTTTGATAGAGGGGAGATCATCGTAGTCTATATCAGCTCCAACCGATTCGGGACTTACTGGCAACAAAAAAAATACGACTAGCCCGATAAAAGTTATACCTAGACCGGGAACAACCATGGACCAACCCCATCCATACTTCAACAACATAGAAGCAACCACAGACCCTGTAATGTTCCCAATCGATGTGTGAGCATTCCAAATGCCCATTATAAGTCCTCGCTTCTTCTTGCCGAACCAATTACCTACGACTGCAACCACAGAAGGCCAACCTGTCGATTGGAACAATCCGGCAAGCATTTGGACTATCAAGTAGTAATAAAAGTTATGAACGTTAGCCCAATATCCAACTCCAAATAGAGCAGTGAATAAACCAGTTCCCACCATTCCTATAGTCAGAAATCGTCTAAGATCCATCCGATCACCTATATGCCCGGAGAAGAACATTCCGATAGCATAAACAAAAAGGAACCCCACGTCAAGTTCACCTAGCAATGATGTGCCATCGGAACCATTAAATGGTTCCCAACCCGCTCCAAGCACCCATGAATTTCTAGTGCTCTCCAATGGCTTGTGTGCATATGCCCTTCTCCATGAGAAGGGCGATTTCAAGCTCACATCCGGTGACTGGGGATCGAGTGCACTTTTCACTATGCTGGTAGTTTTTCGTGTAGCATGGTAAGCTGTGTACGCGAAAAATGTTACTATTAGGACAATGACTTGATAGGTTTGGTAAGAAATGGTCGATCTTTTTATGTACTCTACAAATCGAATCCCCTGGGGCTTGCTGATTTTTATTTCTTGGACTGGTTCTGCAATTGAACCCATCAAAGTCCTGTTTTTGTGATTAGATTTTCTCGAAAGAAATAATTTAAAACCACCTCCTATTACGAGAACTCGAAACCTGAAACCCAGAAAAATCACCGAAACGTAAAGATGTGTTGAACAACGTAGAAACTTGTACAATCAGAAACAAGACAAAGTCAAACGTCAAAATCCATATTCACCCTCCGATCCCCACCAATATTAAACAAAAGGGCACTATTATTTCTTGAACAGCAAGGCCTATAATATAATAAACCACGGATTAATAAAAGACGGATCCGAATCCAACAGTTTCTCGATCCTTATTATACTAGGAAAATATTTTCTTGTCTTCTCTAAGAAACATTAGCAACTCATCCACTTATTCAGATGTAATTTAATAAATGCACAGAACTGAAAAAGAACAAAAATTCATATTTGAAGAAGAAGAAGAAGAACAAGAAGATTATGGTTTTGTTAGATTTATCAAATACGATCAAGAAATCTAAAACGTAAACTTCAACCTAAAAATTGTTACTTGGATTGTTCAAAGCTTCATAGCTCTTAAGAGATAATATTCTGTAAATATATTGCAGATTTTCACAAAAAAAAAAAAGCCTGCAAATTCACGTTAACAGCTTTTTCAAAGAGCGTGACGAAATTGTTTCTTAAGTTAGCTATTACTGAAAATTCAGTACAAAATTAAGAAATGTAAAATAGATTTAGTCATATAAAAATGGAAAGTTGAAAAATAACGTACTTTCGATCGTCGGAGTTCGAGGAAGTCGTCTCTCTCTCTCTCTCTCTAGAGGCTACTATAATGGGTTTTTTCGCGTTCTCGGTTGATCACAGGGGGAGGTTACATTTAAAGCCGTTTGTATTATATTACAGAAAAAAGTTTGTAATGCCGTAATTGCCCTCATTGCCTTCTTTACTTTTATGGTAATTATATTATCACCTTACTAAGTGCAACACCATTTTTAATTCTTTTCTTATTTACTTAAATAACCTCAAATAAAATTACATAATTATGGTTACTTTTAATTATCCACATCACATTATAATCATACTACAACACATAAATCTAAGTTCTTCTTCTTCTTCCTCTTCTTTTCAATAATTGCAAGTCTTTTGCCATCATACAACATGTAAGAACAGATACCTATGTAACTTCTAGTGCTCAAGTTCAACGTAAAAAATTTCAATACAACAAGCAATTTGTTCATTAAAAAAAAAAATATCAATTGCATTTTTTTCTTCTTATGCAATAGTGGAATGAGCACTGCTGGTGCTGCCTTGATAATCCCTGCAATCGAAGATTGAGGGAAATTTCTTTCCCGCATTCAAGCCCGGCCTTCGAGGAATGGTGTTCGGTTATTTGTTTCAAGTGCCACTTATCCTTCTTCATCTGCCCCACAAACTAACAAAAAGAAGAAGGGTTAGCAAAAAGGGAACAACAAAAACAAGTAACAAGAGGTGGACAAAATACAAGCATTGATACAGCAGCAGCCAGTTTCATCGTCTTTTACTTCTTTAGTTTCAGCAATAAAGAGTATATTTGATGAGGTAAATTTGATGGGTTTGGGGCAACGATCGAGGTAAATATTTGATGAGGTGTGGTGTAAGTTTTCTGGGTTGGGACAGATCTGGGAGGTGGGGAAGAAGAAAAATCTTCTTTTTTTTTATTTAATTATCATAAGATTATTTTACGTAAAATAATATAAAAGTATCATTTTACCTCTTTTACATAGGTCAAAAGAGGTCGATTTATTTTAATAGTCAACTAATGATCAAAATCCATCCATTTTGGAATCTAGGTGTGAATTTCTTAAAAAATTGATATCGTAGATTACACAATTAAAAGATCAACAATGCTGCATGTACAACACTTGGGTTACAATAGTGGATGATAATCTCTCACAAGCGGGCCACTATTGTAACCCAAAATTGTACAAGTAGAATTATTCATAAAATATTTGATACCGTGATTACAATTCTTTCAAACGTTAATGTTATCCTATAACTGTAAGCTCTTTTGTTAAAATTGAGATTTGGTGCTCATGTTATTAAACATTGTGTTACCTTCAACGAGACTTCTATTTTTATTTTTTATAAAAGATTTTTTTTTACGAAGGTTACTTAACTTTCTTTAAAAATTCTTTTAAATAAACAAAACACACTCAAAAAATTGTCAAAACATGTTTTTAAAATCAATTTTGTTATTTGTACAATTATACTTAATAATTGTTGACAACGTTGGTGTTGTCAAAATTCGAACCATTAATTTTTTTTTTTAAATGTTTTTGAAATGGTCATATATAATGTTGTCAAATGTGAATTGTCAATCAAAATTGTCAAATTAGATTGTACATGTAGCACGATTTATTTTAAAATAGCCTTTTAGTCTTTTTGACTTTTCACGAGTCTTGTCGAACAATCTCTACAGTTTATTTGGAATGCAATATTCAACTTGTAACAATATTTATATCTTGATACATTCGTTTTAAAGCTCTTTTCAAAATCCAATTTTCTTGTGTAATGTATATTAAAGGAATAAAAATGAACTAAAGTTTATGACAAAACAATTTGTTCAACCCGATATCCATATCCATCTTATCGGATAAATAGGATGGGGGTCATTGCCCCAAACCGGGTACATAAAGTATGAGAATTATAACTCTCTCACCCCACTTAATGTTAATTTCAAATTTAATTTTTTTATCAAACAAAAAATAAAAGATTTATCATCATATTAAATAGAACATAAGTTGTTCTTAACAAATTGAAAAAAAAAATTATTAACTAAAAACATAAAAAAATAAAACAAAACAAAAAATAAATAAAAATAATAAAGGGGACGATAAATGGGGGCAGGAGACATGCTTTACCCCGAACCCACTCCATCCCATTTTAATTGGAGATGAGGATGGGAAAATGTGACAAAAAATACTCGATGAAATGAAGGTGAAGATAGGCTTGGCAGCGAGCTGGGCCGAGCCGACTCGCGGGCCATAAATTTCGGCTCGGGCAAAAATGGGCCGAGCCTTTTTGGTCAAAGTCGAGCCAAAACTTTTCGGCTCGGCCCGGGCTTTGGCCCCGCTGATCCGGGCCAAGCCCGGATTTTTGGTTTTTTCTTTTTTATACAGGTAACACTGCTGTCTATTGTTATTTTTACAGGCCAGACGGGCCCCTTTTTCCAAAAAAAGGCTCAGCCCGAGCAGAGGCTCGGCCCGCGCGGGCCACTAACCGGCTCGGCTCGGGCTTTTTCGAGCCGAGCCGGTTTGCCGTGCCTAGGTGAAGATGGTCAGCTCATTTATTTTTTAATTTTATTTTTTATGTCTTTAGTTAGTGAAATTATTATTATTATTTTGTTGTAGAACAATTTATATTTTATTTAGAAAGAACAATGATTATTTTCTTTTTATGTTATAAAAAATTTAAATTTGAAATTGACTTTATAGGGACAAGCGAGAATCATGCTTTACATATCCACTCCGATTTCGCATACCTCATTAGGCGGAATATTCCCACCCCAAACCTTGTAAGTATTGATTTCAACGAATTTTTTTGTCATTAATAAATGAAGTTAGACCTGATAGTACCTTTTAAATGCACGATTTTGATTAGAACCATATTCCTAATTAATCAACAATAATGGACGCTATCATCACTCAAGGTCAATGCAAAATGGGCATTCTTGTCATTCCACCAGCCGGCTTGAATGCTTGGTAGAATCGCCCCCGTACGTTTCCTATTTTCTGTCAACATAAATGAATTTTTGTACCTTTTTTTTAAAACTTTTTGGGGACACAGAGAGAGAAAATGGTCAAAAAAAATGGCTGCACCTATTTGTAACAGTAGGAAAATGCATTAAAATGAGATGAAAATTGAAAACAAACAGGTTGGAGTCCGAGGATATTCCCATATAAGAAGAGCATAATTCTTTGCGTGTTTGGTGTATATTCTGTACTCTGATTCTACGTTCATAAATCGTGGGACCCAGATGACATTATATGGCGCCCAATAATTTAATCTCTCGGTGGAATTTTTTTAAGTATTTCTTGGCTCTGCAGTGATTC
>CAIGRN010040532.1:0-14182 GCA_903798345.1 Fraxinus anomala
GATGGTACTATTTATAGTCACCATATCTTCCCGCTTTTCCATTTCTAACCAATGTGGGATTGTAGTCCCTTTTAAGGCTCCTCTTCAAATCCCAATTTCTAAACAATGTGGGATTAATTTCACATACACAAGTGAAAATTTATTTGTCAATCCATATATTTTTCCAACAATTTTTACATTACATCCACTCGATTAAAAAAGGAATACATTTATTTATTTAAATTATATCTTTAAATTATCCTAAGCAGTATGACGGATTATTCTTTTTTACTAAGAGCCTACCACGTGGAAATTCATTATAATTGATTAGTGTCCATACTTAATTTAATATTGATTTCTAATGAACCGACGGATCGAAACATTTAATTGTTTAGTAAAAGATGATACATCCCGACATACATATATTTTAAATTTATCTTCAACATTATACTACTTATATTACAGTTATATTCCCCCACAATGTAGATTGCAACAATCAATTTTGTACATGTATAACAAACTCGATATTCCCAGCCCACATTTCTTTTTCATAGCTTGTTAAGGTCATTTTCCCTCACAAAGAGCCCATGGAAGCCATAAGGCACCCTCCTTGGCAGCTTGACAGCAGCCACAATATCAAGATTTGGGGACTTGGCATCCATAACCAAGAATCTTGATTCTCCAGTCTTCTCATTATGCACATAACTCACCACATAACCATCATCTTCATCTGCATTCGGATTGTTAGGCTCTTTTGCCACAAAAAATGGTTCGCCACCAAAGCAACCTTCTCCGTAAAGCCGACTCGCCACGATGCAGTCGCAACGATCGCAATCCGATACTGATACGTCGAGCTTTACCACCCCCGATATTTTCGGCATTGGATCTCCTACTGCTGCATACACATACCTATATATAGACATGAAGAGAAAATTCCTTAGAACAATATGTTGTTATTTCTTAATCCGATTTTTTATATTCATCTTGAATTTTCAAATTGTAGTTACTCTTTCTTTTCTTGTTTGTTCATTAATTTTATGTAATACATCCTTTAATTTAGATGCAGTAATTTTTAAAATTAGTTTTATGGATGTTCGAGCTTAGGAAAGTAGAAGGATACATGTTCAAATTTTTGGGGGATAACTAGTAGTCACCAAAGTTCATTTTGTTTCAAGTTGGTCAGTATATCTTCACTTCATTTCAATTTGATCATACTAGTGTATCACATCTTGTTAGGGATGTCAACGAATTGAAGCCGAAACTCGAAACTCGAGCTCAATTTGAGTAAAAATGGTTGGGCTTTTTTGGCCGAGTTTCAAATCTAGGCTCGAACCTTAAAGAGCCGAGCTGAATCGGCTCATTTTTTATTTTTTTTATAATGAAAAGAGCATGATGCCTACTATTGCTGATGTCTGCTACAGGCAGCAGCTGCTACATGTATACAGATTTGTATTTTTAAAAAAAAAAAAAAATTGCTCACTGGCCGAAAATAGCCCGTGTGGCTCGTTGAGCCACAAGGGCTATATCGGGCTTAGGCCAACGCTCTAAACTGGGGTTCGATAAAATCGAGCAGCAAACCGGGCTGGCTCAAGCTTTTCCAAAACCAAGCCATATGTAATTCGAGTCGACGAGCCAAATTGACACCCCTACATTTTATTAGTCAAAATAACATGCATAGATAGAATGACCTAATTCAAGAAAATATTTAAGTTGGGTGACCAACTTAGAATAAAATTTATATTTATTGATTAGTGAACAACATTAAATTTCACTAAAGGTTCAATCACCACCCGTTCTTTTAACCCAATTTTTTCTCTACCTTTGATTTTTTTCTTTTTTTCTTTTTCATCTACATTACTACCTCGTCCAACTTGTCACAAAATCGACAAGTAGAGACAAGTTCACTAATTGGTCAAGTAAAGCATTCAACTCATTGAATAGAACAACTTTACTCACTACTTCTATTAAAAATTCTTTTTTAATAAGAGGTAGTTTATCTATTTTTAAGTTAAAAAGATTAGTTATCTTGAATATTAATTCATCGAATAATACGTACTTGTTTTTCTTTCCAAGATAAGCTGGATTGATCACACCAAAGTCAAGATTTCTTGTTGAAACTGGATGCCTGGACACCATGCCTGTCTTGAGGTCAATCTTCACCTTTTCTACTGATGCATGAATTAAATCCATACGTTCCAACGTGTGTTCAACTGACAATATATTTGGTGCCACCAATACTATTGTATTACCATCATCTTCATCCCAACCGTTGATTGCGTGTATTATATTGAATCCAGGCACATCAAACCACTTCATTTCTGATTCATCCTTAGCATATCTCGGAATTACTCCAAGGCGGGGCACTTTGCCGGGATTTGCCCCGACAGGAGATCCTCCGGCCATCATCTCCATAGGGTTCATTCCAATTTGTATTTCAGGGAATATTGCGTATTTTTTGGTGATGGCAAAGTCGTGAAGAAATGAGGGGCTTGTCATGGAAAAGATTGGTATGTCGGGTTGTTTTGTTCCGTCGGCATTGAATCGGAAAAATGTTAAGAATGGAGGCATTGGGCCATATCGAAAGGCGAAGGCCTCCTCGGTGTCGAGATCAATTTTAGGATGTGCCGTCATGCTCATGGAAAGCTTACCTGTTGAAAACAAAATTTAAATAAATGAAATTTTTCCTATGTAATAAGAATAATGTTATTTAAATCTATGTCTAGGTGGCATTAGCGCCACATAAATTGAAGTTATAACTCCAATTGGATCGTATTTCTCATTAATGATTTTTTGACTGTATTTCAAAATTTCTTCCAATTTTACCCTCTAAAATAATTATACATTAAAAAAAATGCTTATAAGTAAAAAATAAAATAAATAAAAAATTTACTTGTAAGCAAAAACATATTTTATAACTAAAAAAAAAAGACTTTTAATTAAAATTTCACTTACATGAAAAAAATAATTCACTAATAAATTAAAAAAGGTAAAACTTTAAGTATAACATTAACTTATAATTGTAAAATGTATTTATAAGTAATTATAAATTAAAAATCATTTCTATGTAAATATTTTACTTTAAAAGTTAAAAACTAACTTAAATGTATAAAATTACTTATAATTGTTTGAGCCCCATTTTTTTTCAATAATAGTGCATTTTGTAATGGTAGATTGAAGGATAATGTATGGTTGAAAAATAAAGAAAAATTTTGGGTTTTCGTCTAATATTATTTTATTGAAAAATGTGTGGTTAAAAAGAAGAAAGAGAAAAATATATTTTCAAAATAATGGGGATCAAACAAGGCAAAATATCACTTATGAATAAAAAGTATTCATACAAGAAATTATAAATTGAACATTTGAAGTGACGTATACATTTTAATTCATATTATTTACACATACTTGTTTATATATGTCTACATGTAATTTTTTTCTTTTAAAAAACATTTAAAATTAATGAATAATATCCTCTCAATCATGGATCGAACCATTTCAAATATCGCTATAAAAGCTACCCAAAATCTCATGGTCTCTCAAAATCCATACTTAAAAAAAAAAAGCCAAACTCTGATACCCTGAAACTCCCCATCAGTACTTAAAAGTTTCACACTAGGTGATCGAACGTACCATCAAAATCGTTTCGACCCTCGGTAAAAATATCCCCATTTTCAGCCACTTTCACTTCATATGGAAGATCAGATTCGCCTAAAGCATATAGCTTTCCACCAATAAGTGCCAAGCTGGTGTTTGCAAGGCCAATGCCATTGACAGGATTGAATTGCCCAGCGACCATTCGAGCAGCAGCAAGTGCACCGCGCGCGGCGGAAGCCGTGAGGCCATTGAACCCTGAAAACACATTAGGAACAACTGAAAACCCATTTTTGTTTTCAACTGTGTACTTATAGGTCTTGACATATCGGCTACAAAGAGTGGCTTTTCCATCAGAAATTCTTATCGAATGCAGCATCCCATCCCCGTCGAATAGATGGTAAGGGCCGCGTGGAAGGAATTGAGGATTCGGGCCATTGCGGATGTATGCACCATTAAGGCAAGTAGGAAGAGAGCCTTCTACTACTTGACATAGCGTGGGAGGAAGCTCGTCCACCGGTGCAAAGTTGTCCGAAAGAACATACCTTGGATCGACTGAGGGACGAAGAGGAGGGTCAACAAAAGTGTTTATGAAGCCATCAATAACGTTAAAGATAGTTGTTGGCAATGATAACGGCTCCGTTGGCCTTTTACGAGTATTTGTTTGTTGGAGTGTTGGTGTTGGTGTTGGTGGTGGAGTTTGTTTCTTTAGTGGCTGAGGTGCAGCCCTTCTGGTGGTGGTGGTGGTAGTGGAGCTGCTGGTTTTTGGTTTGTCTTCAATTCTAACTGATGAAATATTTAGAGAATTGGGTTGAGGGAGGAGTGATGTTGGGGGTGGTGAAAAGGGGATTGGAGAGAAAATGTATTTGGGATGTAATTTAGGAAGAAAAGCGGAAGAAAGTGTGTCCATTGTTTTTCTTCTTGATTAGCTTGAAAGCAAGAAAAAACAATTGATCAGAAAGGAAAGGTGAAGAATCTAATAATGCACAAATTGAAGGTCCCATTGGAGTATTTATGCAGTATAGGGATAGAGATTTGCTAGTGTACACGCCTTCCCTTACAAGAGGGGGGCTACAAGAGGAGGCCCACGATTATTTTAATCACTGTGGATCTAGGTTTAGAGGTGGCAATCGAGCCGAACGACTCATCAGCTCGGTCGCTCGGCGAGCGACTCATCAGCTAGGTCGCTCGGCTCGCCAAAAACGAGCACGAGCCGAGCAGGCCGGCTCGCTAGACGAGCTGCTCGTTTCGACGAGCTCGTCGAATATACATGAGCCACGAGCCGCTCGGCTCGTGTATATTTTCTTCATTTTCCGAAATTTCTTCCCTTATAAATACCCACCAATTACAACATTTTTTTCCCACCAAATTACTATCAATATTAATTATCTCTTATTCCCTACTCTACTCTTTACAATTTACAAATCGATATCAACAATATCATTCATTCATTCTATAATCATTTTCTACATATTTTTTTACATTATTATCTTGATTTTACAATTCATTTTATACACTACTACATAATTTTCATTGCCTTCTCAATTCTACATTTCTACATTCTACTTCAAGTATTCAACATTTAATTTCTATTATTCACAAATAGATTCACGATCATTTGTTGAAAATTTGTTCGGTGTCGGAAACGAAATACTTATCAAATGTCAATTTGGGAATGAATTCGTTGGTCTAAATGAATTACCCATTCCAGAAAACATTCAAGATTTCGACGTTCATAAAGGTAGTCATTCAATTAATTTGGATGACGTTGATGTTGATCCTAGTATTCCAATTTATTTGGAACGAGATGAAGAACCTACATTAAATATTCCCGATACAAGAGGGAAGAGAAAGGGGAAGAAGCAGGCAAAATGTTGGGACCATTTTAAATTGGTTCAAACTAGTCGTATGCTAGAAGGAGATTGGTTCAAACTGGTCGTATGCTCGAAAGAGTTCCAGAAACCAAAGCAGTATGTAAATACTGCCAACAACGACTAACTATGTCAACGAGCCGAAAAAAAAAGCTCGAGCTCGGCTCAAGAATTGATTTGTTTTATAACATTATTCAACATTGTTATTCTACTTTTCCTATCTCAAGAATAGGGGTTAAAGAGTACATGTGATCCTATGTACGGACGGAGTCAGCACCAGACGAGTCCCTACAGTCGCATGTTCTAGCTTCATCAAAAAAAAATTCCTTATATGGACAGCCTCTCAAACGGTTGTCTAGCGATCGCATGTGCTCACTGGATTTCTGGATTCACCACTTCTATCTTCAGTTAATTTTAGAAGTCCCCACCTTTTATTTGTTGAAAATGAATTTAAATAATAAATTTGTTATTTCCAATGACTTCAGCTTTTAAACATGCACGTTAAAATTGTATTCTAAGTCTCATTGTCATCTATTTATAAAATTTGGACGCTCAACAAATTATGATATAAAAAAGAATCCAACTTGCATGCGAAAGACCCAACTTTTATCCACTCTCGACCTCCTCTCATATTTTCCTCTGATCGAATAAAGTAAAACTAGCTTTTCTTTTAATATATGTTCATTGTTTTTCCATTTCGTCCAACATAGGCATCGAATAAATAGTCCAAAGTTCAAATTATTTTTCCAAGCTTCATCAAATTATGCACATAAAAGATTTTCGACAAAATCAATTTTATCTACGTATAAGGAAATTGAAGAAAAATTAGAATAAGTTAATTAATAAAATTATTTCTCTACGTCATAATCCTTCTTTTCACGTATAGGTAAGGTTTGAAAAACTTCGTTATCTCGAGTTATCAACTTATCTACTTAGATATTAGTTTATTTTTCATTAGGATGTGGCTCTTGTAATTCATGTTATGAGAAAATCTAGGTCCATAATATATAAAGAAGGTATCTGATAAAAATCTTGTTTTGTGGTCTGCACTCAACTGGCAATTAATGGAGAAAGGACCTTTAATTTTGACTATTGTCACTATATATTGGCCTCAATAATTCAATTCAATTGTAAAACATACCAAAAAATATCGGCTTCTCCGTAATATTTTCCCAATATTATATAATTACTTTATTTTTAATTGTACAATCAATCTTCAATGATAAAAATACTTAAATCTCTTTTCTTAAATCCTCGCACGACCTTCGCGTTATTCAACTTCACGAATTTGGATTTTGCTTCGCAACTTAGATTGATGCCGAATGGCGAACAATATAAAGTTCGCGGTCACGCACAAGTGTCTAAAGTAAAATTGGGCAGTTTTCTTTATTAAGTACTACTTGTATAGTTGCAATGACCAAATTTCCATTTTTAGAAGTTGAAAAACCAACTTGCTATGATAATATAAATCAGAGACAGACTTTTCAATGTTTGCCCATTTATAATTTATAATTATTTCCTGCATGGACCACTATTAGCAAACCATCACTTTCCAATTTGTGAAGCAATTTTTATTATGTTGTCTCTCAATAATTCTTCTGAGAGTTGGTCTTAGCATTGAATATTGTGCAAATTTGTGAATAACAAGTTAAAAGGACATATACTTCTCCATTTAGGTAAATATTTATTTCCCAATTACAGTATAATATATAAATTTGTGAATAACAAGTTAAATGGACATATACTTCCCCATTTAGGTATATATATGGTTTTTCTAGTACTCTAATATATATTATGTTGTCCGAAATTCGGCTAGACAATTGAAAGAAAACTAGAAATCGAAGCAAAAGATTGTGAAGTTAGATCAAACTGAACAAATCTTCTTAAAACAGATTTTGTCTCTAAATTGGTACCAACAGAATAATTTGACATTTGCCCTCGATACTTTATTTCTTCCAAAGGTTACTATAGTACTATACCAACTTTGACAGTCATACCAAAATTTTGAATTTACTCTTCTTCGCCTAGAGTAACATTGAATTCTTACTAACTTGAAAATTTGAACACTAATTTCTTGAAGGAAAATGAAAATATTTGAACTGGAGAAAAGAATTTAAAAATCAATTAAATATAAATTGTTGAAATGAATCAAATGGAATAAATTAGGTCGAATTTATAGATTTTTATGTGTTACAACTTTTTGCACAAACCAAATTCGTTCATTAATTAGATTGTGCAATTTCATCTTGGAACACAATATGACAGGCCAAGTGTATTAGATTGTATCCTATCACGATGGTTCAACATGTTAAAATTTGGGATTTCATCTTAAAATGTCAACATTATTAAGATGAGTAATCTAAATCCTTATAAATTGGTCTATATTTTTATTTTTATTCGATGTGGGATTATATCCCTTAACATGCCCCCACAAGATGGTGGCTCATTTGAGCAAATTAATCTTGAAATTCATATGCTCACTTTTGAAGTCTTAACATGATCGAATTGTTTGTTAGAGATTAATGAGCTCTGATATCATGTTAAGATTTAAGATTCAATCTTAAAATGTCAACTTTATTAAGAACGGTAGCCCAAATCTCTATAAATTGGTCTATATTTTCATTTTTATTCATTGTGGGATTATATCCCTTAACACAACACTCATATGACTTCTATGAGCCTAGCTGGCCTAGTCTAGCCACATAGGGACGGATGTGGGAGGGGGACTAGACCGGACTATAGCCCACTGAATTTTTTTAGGTAGAAAAAAAATCATGTGTAATTTTATTTTATTTTTTACGTATTAACTTAACTTGTAATTCGATCCTAGATTCATTCATGTAGCCACAAGGTTACATCTGATAACTTTATAAACTAGTCTGGTTGTAGCTCATTTTTAACGGGAGGTTGACTCACTCAAAATCTTTCATGGAGTTACTTTGAAGGCTTGCTCCAATTCACACACACACGTCCATCTGGCTAACTTAATTAACACAATTGATTACGCATGGGACCCACCTTGAAAGTCCTTCAAAGTTGGACATAAAATGGTCACAAAAACCAACTTCATAGTTAATAATGATAGTTTCAAAATATCAGATCGTGTATCTATATGTATATGGGTGAGTGAGTAAATATATACATGAGCAATGTTATGAGTACAAGAAAAGTACCCACAGAAGTCGGACAGAATACACACAAACAGGTGGATCCTGATTTTTTGACAATATTTAATTCACTTGGGGCCACCTCCCATGTGAGTGGAATTCAAATTTCTGTACAAATTCTTTTTTTTTTTTTTTTTTATTTGGTACCTGCAACTTTTTATATATATACATAGATAATTCGAAGATAATTTTATGAATTTTTATGTGCAGATATATTTTTCATTTAATATATATTTTGCTTTCAAGTACCTTTCAATCTGCAGATATATTCTCCTATCATACAATAGCATTGATGATAAAGATATTGTGGAGAAGTTAGTGGCTGAAACTGTAAGATTCATCAGATATTTTATTAAAATAAACAAAAATGGTGCACAAAAAATCCAAGAGAATATATTCCAGAAAGCAGAACCAAAACCCATAATCTATCTCAAGATTCATCCTAAATAGTGGACTTCTTAGTATAGAGAAAAGGAAATAAAATGAAAAAGATAAAAATAAAAATAAATAAGCAAAAAATTTGAATATACATTGAAATAAAACATTATAACTTACATACCTGTCAGGAACAATGGAAACCACCAACCTAGTTGATTTTCTTTTACTATAATTAGATAAAACAATAGTTGGAGCTGTATCTACTTTAGCGGCTACAATAACTATAAAAAAAAAAAAAAACGTTGAGAAAATATCTACCTTCATTAGCTGAATTTAGTACTAGTTCATATTTCGACTTGTGATCAATCTATAGATATTGTCCAACTCTTTTCTCAATCTCAATTCAACATTGGGCTATGTTTTTTAATATCTATAAATCACATGGCTAGCACGTGTGAGAGGAAGTCCCACATTAATTGACCGGACATCGATAATATAAATTGGATTGGTTCTGATCAATACCTACTTTGGACCCGTTCAATGGTCCATATTGGCTCCTTTCCCTTCCTCTATATATAGGTGAGTCCATTTCCACTCAATGTATGTTCATAAAAATTCTAGCGTTCTTATTTCTAGGACAGTGGTATTTGCAATATAACGATGTGTTCCAGTGTGCAGGTGATACATAAGTGGACGGGGAAGTGATAGAAATTCTGTTGACCACTTACCTGGTCAGATTTTGAGGTCAACGAATTGATAATGAATAATATTTTAGCTTAATATTGTTAGAAATATGCTATTGATACATAAAAGTACACATAACATTTGACATAATTGATAAATGACGGTCCCGTCAACCTTTACGTGTAATGCTATGTCATTACTCATATTGTTAATGGTATCTGATCTTCACTACCAAGTGGTGAGTGGATATACATTCAGTTCCCCAATTGCTTCAAAATTGGTTCTCCTTTTATAGGGGCTGTCTTTTCAACATTTTTTGGGCCTTAACGTCGAGCAGTGGCAAGAGTTCTGGGACACTAATGGGCTGCACCTGTGGGCTGTTATTTCTTGGCAGCCCGTTGCCCTGATTTTTCTTGAGATTCAACCTACCCTAAAGTTGGCAGTAAATATTTTACTGGGCTCAATTCCATGGGGGAGATATACATAGTGGGAAACATGGATTTTATATATTCTTTACTTTTTAATTCTTAATTGTTATTTAATTATTTTGGGTTTTTTTAATAGTATAAAACAAAATTATTGTTTGAGGATGCTCAAATAACTTTGTCTAGAAGTACAAATATTGTCCATTGTTGAGTTATCTATCTTACTAATCAAAGAACTGTAAGGGACCTAACGGTCATGTTTGCAATTGAATAGTTCTTTAATAGCCACAATTCATTAACAGTCATGAGTTTTCACATCCAATAATTAACTATTTTCGTCTGCTGCTTTTGCTTGAGTGAGTAATCATGGTAGTATTTGTCACAGGGACGAAGTCTGCTACAAATACTTAGCCAAATTTCCGTCTGTGATGGCACTGAGGTTTCACTCAGTCAGTCAATCCGAATCTCACAACCCACACGAATGTAATTAAAGTAAATATGGAACACAGTGATTACGGGAAAACCCAACTCGTATTATTACTCCACAATAATTACAAGACTCACTCTATATGCTGAAGGAACACAACACTCTCCGTGTCTCATCAGCCCGGATATGAACTATTTATAGACCAAAACGAGTGTGCAGTTAACATCCCTAACTGCAAAGGGATAAACCGACCCACCAAGGCCAGAACTGCCAGAAACTGCCCTCCATGACTATTCCCAGCAACTGCCCACACACTCCACTTGTATGGACAATGAAAATCGACCAGGACACATGTCACACATATGCCCATTCATAACTTCCGAGTTATGACATCCGAATTAGTGGACTCAGCTCACTGGACTGCAGCTGAACTCCACAGTTGCCTTGCTCCCGAGAACCAAAGTGTGCAGATCCAGCATGAGGGCAATGCGTGCCCATGCCACTGCACATGTCAGCCTTTAAGGGGCTAACAGTATTGGACTACCTAAAAATATGATGGTAGCAAGATTGATAACACATGATCGTCGTCGTCGTCGTCATATACATATATATCGACATTTTAGGTTTGGATTTCAAACGGCCAATTGCTCAAAAGGGAATAAGCCAACTAGCCTTTACCATGCAATATTAGGGCCCATTTCACAAGTTAAAAGTTGTTTTCGAGATTAAAAAATTGTTTGAACATATTTGCATGATTTCTGGAAGTAATTTTACTCGTTAGAAGAACATTTGGAAAAAGCTGAACTAATATAGTTTTCTCGAAAAGCTCTTCTACGAGAAATAGAAGCAAAAATTAAAGTAGAATTTGTGTCAAACAGACCCTAGATATATACAAACTCCTACTCATCCTACCACCTAACAACACCCCCTCCTCCCAATGCCCCACTACATAGACCGCAGCCAACCATAGAAAAATAAAAAGTAACAAATAGAGAGATCAAAATTAATTTTTCGCGTAATGTTATTGCTAGTTTACCTGGACCTTAGACGTTTTAGGTGCTCATTAACGCAACAATTAATTTTTTGCAATGTTTCGACAAATGAAGAAAAAAAAAAAACAAAAACAAAAAATTAGCCTAAATAAAAAGCCCAAATTACTGAGGTATTTAACTTACATTCTTGTTTAAGAAATAAAATAATCTATAATTAAACTATTGCTTAGTGATATTTTGTTGTTTTTTTCTATCGACCAAGATCTTAAAAAAAAAAAAAGGGAATCAATGCATTAAAAAAAAAAAAATTAAGTGTTATATTTTGTTGTGTTTTTCTATCTACCAAGATCGAAAGAGAGGGAGAGTCAATGCATAAAAAAAAAAAAAATGAAATCTCTCATATAATTTTTTGCTAACCTTATAAAATTTCTTTAAAATTTATAAATTATTTTTTATGAAACTAAAAAAAAAGTTATTTATTCTAAAAGTTCGCATTTCATTTTTCAAAAGCTCTAGAAAAATTGAATTTAAATCGATCATGATTAGTGTTGAAAAGACTTCTACGCTTACTAAAAAAATTATATTTAATGGTTTTATAACTATTTGTTGCCTAGGGTCTCATAAATTTCAGGGTAGGCCCTGCTCTTTTCACCATTGTTGTTTAAGGGTCACGATGATTATGTAAATGGCGTATATCAAATAATCGATGACCAATGACCTTTAAATCTTGGCAAAATATTTAGGGAACCGGTAATGCGACGAGGCGTATCCAGATTTTCAATTTTTAGGTGTTCACTACCTTACCTTCTGTCATACCAGAGGAGTTTATAATGAATGATATAGAGGAAAAGGAATTTTAGGGTTTCAATGATAAACTATTGTTAAATGGATTAATTTTAGAAGTGATAAGTGAAATATCACTTACTTTTATATTACAGTTTAATAGAAATAAAAATGATGTATTGTACTATTTAAATATTTTAAATAATAGGTATGTGTGGTGTCTCTTAAAATATATGAAAGAAATAAAATAATTACATAAAAATATTATCGAATAATTTATGTGCCAAAATCAACCGGTCTGCATGCGGAGTGGGCCAGTCCGTTAAAATAGGGCCTAGGGTGCCTCAAAGGCTCAGAATTTCCTTTTTCTTTTTGGAAAAATTATACCAGACCATGTTTTTTAACTTTATATTTCAAAAATCAAGATTTAAATTAATTCTTTCGAAAGTCAAATTTCACACCAAACCACCCTAACTGACACCACCCTAACAACCCCAAAACCTAATAAACGATGACTAATTGAAGCAAACAAAATCATTGATACGTCGTATATTGAGTCATCGTTGTCAATTGATTGAACGTGACAACGATTATTGTAGTTTGATAGTTTTGGTCTTGTGGATTAAGGTGGAGGTGATGTGTTAAAGGTTGAGGTACTTGTTGTAATTGCGAATCTAAAGTGCAAGTGGTAGTGGTGTGTTAGAGGTGGAGATGGTGGTGGATTCGATGGAAGAAACGCTGCAAAAGAGAGCTCGACACCATCTTGATGAATAATCCAATAGCAGCAGATCCCACACGGGGTGGCCATGGAGGAGGGAAGTGGACATGATCAGTAGATGTCAAAAAAGTGAGAGCTAGATGAAGGGGCGGACTAGGTGGAGATAGTCATGGCAATGGGTCGAGTCGAGTCGAGCCAGCTCGTGAGCTCGTGGGAGAGCCGAGTTCGTGAGCTCACGAGCCGAGCCGCGAGCCCACGAGCTTTTTGAATTTTATTTCATCTTTTTTACTTTCTCACATTTTTTTAAAAAAATTTCTTTAATTTTTCACGAGCCCATGAGCAGCTCAGGCTCATCATTTGACGAGTCTGATCGGCTCGAGCTTAGGCTCATCATTTGACGAGCCTGAGCAGCTCGCGGCTCGTGTTTTCACGAACCGAGCAACCTAGCTGACTAGTCGCTCGGCTCGTTTGTCATCTCTAGGTGCAGATGCTTGGTGGTGGTTGTTACGAGGTGGTTGGAGGTGGACGTCGTGGTGGTGGTGGTGGTGGTGAACTTAAAGTGAGGGTGAGGGTGAGGTGGTGGTGGTGGTGGATTGTGAATTGGAGCTGATGATGGCGATCTTGGTAATAGCGACGGTGGTGGAGTGGGGTGGGTAAATTGAAGAGTGTTTGACTATTTGTCACCAAATAAATGGAAAATAATTAATTTGTGACATAATAAAACGTGTGATTTGTCACTAAAATACGTGATTGTGACCCACAAATTGTATCTTTGTGATTGTGACTGTGTGATTTGTTACTAGTATGTGATCGTAATAAAAAAATTTGTATTATTTTGACCATGAGCTAACTAACTAAATTATAGATCACAAAACATTATCAAGGTCACAAAATGTGATCATCAGATTTTTTAAAAAATTCCTAAGTTTGTAATTTTAAAAAATGTATCTTGAAACATTTGTAGTCATGTATATTTCCCCTTCTTCTTTCTTTCAATCTTGTTTTCTATTTAAATTTATTTATTTAAACACGAGGACGAATTTTTTCTTTTTCTTAAAAAATATTTTGGCTTGTTCAAGCGAAGGGACTGGACAATTCTTCCCTTTGCTAAATAAGATTCTACATCTCACATGACTGATCAATCATTAAAATTGACGGAACAGTCTTCAA
>CAIGRN010040560.1:0-16324 GCA_903798345.1 Fraxinus anomala
TAGTCATAATATATCTTTAACGGATAACTTTAATTGACTAATATCCTTTAAATGATAGCACCACACATTTTAATATACAACGTGTGGCCCCATATATGTTGAAAATATCCAACATGCAGTTCTTATCATGTTGCTGATTATTTGTCTATAACCGTGGATATGACCGCATCAGCATGTCTTGTCTTGTTGGATGCATTGCGAATTACACTCTCGTTCATTCAAGAACCAATGGTTTCAGATATCTTTGCTCGTGGGAATTTTGGTAAAACCTTCTATTTATACTAAAGTTATTTCTTTGATGTCTGCCTATAATAAGAAAATAATGGTATGTGATAAGACTGGACAGTATAATAAATATATAATCCGTAGATGAACAAATTTTTTTAGCAAAACAAATATATAAAACATACTTCCGTGGTTGCATAATCAGTAAATCACTTGACAGATACCGTTCATGCTAATAAACATTCTCAAAACACAATCACGCTAAGTGTCAACAAGACTTAGGAGGCAAATAAAAAAGCAAATATAGAAATAATCTTCAAACAATCTCTAATTATTAAACTTCCATAAGGAACTCATTGTCTTTCACCAACCTCTCCATAGCATTAGCCTCCAAAGTGATCTCCACATCAATGCTTCTACCTCCATTCTTGCCAGGATACAGATGTACCATTCCATCAAATCTATTGTTGGAGCCACTCCTCACACTCTCTGGCTCTCCCCAACCGAAGTCTATGTCGTAAACCTTAAAACGTGGCGAACTTCCAACTGCCACACAGTTGATTCCAGCATCCTTGAATTGGAATATCTTTGGGTTGCTCTCCCACTCCTTGTTACGTGCGTCAATGACTTTGGAATCATGCATGTCGATGGCCTTCTGTATCATGGCTGCCCCGAACTCCGGCGGGTTGGCCAATAACAACCCTGCCGCAGTTACGGTGAAAATGGCTTGAATTAGGTTCCCGAAGTAACTTTCCGGCATGGGAGGTTCCACCCTTTTACGGCAGTCAGCAAATACTGTGAAAACTGTGTAGTCCTCAGGCTTGAGTTGGCGTGCACGTGTGACTGCATGCCACACGTGTGCAGAGAGTGACTGGAATGTTGAGAACGGCTTTGACCCCTCGGATGGGTGAGCGTTGACTTTTGACTTGATTTGGTCAATGACTGACTCAGAAAATTTGAAGACTTTTTCTCTTAGGGGTTGGTCCGTCTTGACAGCCACATCACCATTTGCTGTTGATTTGGCATATTCTGGTGCGTCCGATGGTTGGGACATGTTAAGTTTCAATAGTGTGTTTCGGACCATGGTGCGCTCGTGGAAGGGTGGGACCGAGATAGATGTGGACCCACGGCACACCTCAGCCCATGAACTCATGAAGTGCCACGTGGATGTACCATCAACTATAGCATGATTAAAGGCACACCCAATTGCAAGTCCATTCTTTAGTTTAGTGAACTGTGTATCATTGGCACAATAAATGAAAGGTCCAGACCATATCAAACCAAACCACAAATAAACATTTCACATGGATTAGATAGTTTTTGATCGAATCACAAAAAAAAAAAAAAAAGTTAAAATATCGTCCTTTATTAGTTAATATTGTGTAATGTTGCGTGTCAAATCTTGTTGGAGTGTCTAACATGTGCTGCCCGATTTTTTTCCCCTTTCAAGTGAGCGTGTGTCCCCTTCGATAATTAATCCAATTTATGTTGGTGCAAATAAATGAAATCAATTACTCCATCTGACCCACCAAAATATGCTTGTTTATATTTTCACATATTAAGAAAATATATGTTTTTCTTACATTTTTCCTAATATACTCCTACATTAAATAATATTATAAATAAGTGTTATATTTATTGAAAACAATGCACGTTAATCCATTTTTTTTTTCAAAATACATTTTTCTATTTTCTTTTCAACTACATATTATTCAATAAAATAATATTACACGCAAATTCAAAATTTTTTATTATTTTTTAGCCACACATTTTTCATCAATTTACTGTTCCAAAATGTATTACTGACCTTTTAATGGGGCTCAAAATTATCCATGTCTTCAATGAAAAAAGAGACCAATAATTTGGAACAAATAAGAAAGAAGCAAGTTTATTTTTACGAGATGGGGAGAGTAGTATAGATTGGTGAAAAAAGCTAGCCATGCAATAAATGCAAAGCAGTACATACCTGCACAGCAAGAAGTGGCCGGTGAAGCCCCTCCAAATTCAATACTCTATAATATGGAATCAACTCCTTGAACTTGGTGGTGCCCTCCTCAGCCGAGAGATCCTCCACTGCTAACTCCTCCGAGGCCGCCACCAGCACCTCCACGCCGTCCATATCGTCCCCGTAAACCACCTTAAACACCCCATCTTCATCTTTTACCAATTTCCCAGCCAACTGATGAAAGTCCTCCAAGACTAAATCTAAACCATCCTTCAATTTCTCAACTATACTCTCAAATTCTGCCTCACCCCCTTTATAGATCAACAACTTCTGGTTATAATAGAAGGCCAAATAAGGAAGATCAAATGTGGTCAATTGATACTCTTTTTTTCCTAGTGGTTTTTTGGGCTTCACGTTTGTTGTGTTGAGGATTTTGACACTAGATTTCTTCTCCTCTGCAACTTGATCACCTGCCATGGGGGATTGTGGGAAATACAAGGAAGAACAAGAAAACCTTAAAAGAATGGATATATTAAAAATGAATTTTGTTTTGGTTTGGTTAATGGATTCTTGGAGATATACACATACTTATAGTCTGGATATGGTTGGGAAACATTTATGAAATTCATAAGAGTGCAGTTGTAAGACATTAATTACTCTTCTTTGCTAACGTGATGTTTTGGTGGAAGTTGAGTTAAGATTTGCCTTCTTTTTCTCTTTTTCTCTAATTAATTTTGTGAACTATATTTCTAATTTCGTAAAAAACAAAATAAAGAAAAATTCTAATGCACATAAGATGAGAATTTAAAGAAAACTTTAAAAGTTACAAGAAGGATAAATTATTTGTCTAAGTGTGTATTCAACGTGCTCCTTTACTTGAATATTAGATTCATTTTTCCATAAAAAGTCAGACAAACGGTTAGAAATATGATAAATTACTTATTTGAATTTTGTGTTCAACCTGATTTTTGACTTATATATTAGATTTATTTTCTAATCAAAAGTTGAACAAATGAATTCATTGCATTACTGTAGACCTCGAAAAATGGTTCCGACACGTGGTCAACAGAACGAGACTCCACTTAAGCTTTCCCTACACACGGTAGCACACCGTTAGTCACTCGTAGACTTTTAATGCCAAATTTCGATCGACTGAAATAATGACTTGACCGTCGAAGTACTCGCGGTCGCTTCCACCCCCACCGGAAAAGGCCACGAGTGACTAACGGTGTGCTACCGTATGCAGGGAAAGCTTAAGTGGAGTCTCGTTCTGTTGGCCATGTGTCGGAACCATTTTTCAAGGTCAACAAATTGGCACCGTCTGTGAAAAATGTTACTGTAACCACGAATATCCCCACAAAAGAAAAAGCTTATCGGAATATTTGGTCGGTAACCCCCCTTGAAAAAGGGACTTGTTCTTGAAGAAAAAACAAGCTGTAAACCAAGTTCATCATTTGGGAAAAAAGAACTCGCAATTCAAAGCCAATGGGTTCTAGCAGCGAAGAAGTGAATCCGAGGAGAGTAAGGGAAATCTCTGAAGAAGAGATCATCCGGAACAATGTTACACATCAACGACCTCATCATCGATATCACAGAGGAGAGAGAACCGCCGCACGGTTGACTGTCGAAGTAGCACGCATGACCACTACCATGAGGATCATCGCAGCCCAGAACGCAGCCATGCATGAACTCTTCATGCAGGTACAAAATCAAGGTGGCTTCCAAGCCCATCAGAATCCCGCGAGGTCGAGCCAGCGAGCTGAAGCGGAATCGAGCGGACAACTCACCAAAGTCCACAGAGAAAGGACTCAGTTGAAAGGGAAGTGGGAATAGACACTTCACACTACATCACCGCCCCCGATTGAGGAGCAGCCTCAGAGGTCTGTAAGTGTGTTTGACCGGATTGGGCAGATGCCTAGAAATAGGGATCAGTCCGCCCATCAAACAGCTCGTCCGCAAGAACGCGTGCAAAGCCAAGTTCGAGCTCCTCAACCTAGGAATAGGCGAGAATGGCTAAACCTGGTGGACTGGGGAAATCGAGGAACCTCACAGCAGCCACCTTGCCCTCTGACAGACAGAAACAAGACTGACGAGCCATGTCAGTCTTACGAGTTGGATGATGACGATGACTTTCCTTCTCTAGGGAGCTCCACAGTTTTCCAATGCCGCAGAACTTTGTTCCCCCAAAATTCCCAAGTACGAAGGGAGAGGTGACCTAGAGAAATACCTCAACAAATACAAAACGCAAATGAGTCTACGAGGTGCTATGCCAGCACTAAAATGCAGGGCCTTTCACTTCACACTCAACGGTGGGGCAGAAGTACGGTACAATAGGCTGGCATCTCTTAGCACCAGGAGCTGGCCAGACCTCAAGAAGGCATTTTTGAACCAATACTTGTCAAGAAAAGAGGGAGATGCGCCCATCAAGCACCTCCAAGATATGAGACAGGAAGCAGGGAAAACTTTGAAAAGTTACCTCGCCCATTTTACTAACGAGATAACCTATTACGAACAAGTCACGAACAAAGAGGCCCTCTTAGCTCTTAAGAGAGGATTGGATATGAACACGGTTTGGAGAGATGTTTTGAAGTAAAAATCCCTCCACCTACGACGAACTAGTAGAGATGATGAAGTTGAAATTGTCAACGAAGAAATGATTGACCATTGGAACCAGGCAGCACAAGGGCTCCCCCAGCCTCAAAGGCAGATCAACAGGAGGCCCACTTCGTAGAGATTCAGGTCGGGCATATAGTGGCTCCCACTTCAGGACATACATTGGCTACAACCACTTTGAATGCGATGCCAACACTGGCTTACGAAAACACTGGACCCAATAATAACACTGCGACTAGAAACCCCGGAAGACCCTCAACCTTTAGGAATAGATGAAGAGGCAGAGGACCAAGGAATAGGCTTCGGGAGGCGCAACAGCCATACTGTACATTTCACTGCTTTTATGGCCATGACACGAGTGAATGCTGGGAAGCCGCAAGGTCCAATAGAAGTAATCCCAGTAACGTCAGGGAGAACCACCATCAAGGAGAAATCCCGAGGCAAAACTCACCAACGAAAGGCAAAACGATGCGACATTCACCTCGAAATGATAGAAACGAAGATAAGGAAAGATTCAAAAGCGGACAGCGGCCCTGAAGGGACCGAACCGCCACCAATGAGCATCAACCCATCCGAAAAATTGACACCATTATTGGAGGACCACACGTAGGAGGTGAGTCCAGAAATGCACAAAGGAATTACACCGGGGAGGCCAAAAACCTTCCTATGAATAGCTACATAGTAAGCCAATCCCGAACGTCGAGGTCTGTAGAGCCAATTACATTCACTCAAGAAGATACGGTAGGAGTTCATTATCCTCACTGCGACGCATTGTTAGTGAGAGTTGTGGTGGCTCGAAATGGGTTGAAGCGCATGCTAGTAGACAACGGGAGTTCGGTCAATATTTTATTCGGCTTTGCTTATGATAAAATGTTTGTAGACCACGAGCTCACCCCTATGACATCCCCGTTGTATGGGTTTACTGGAGATAGTATCATCTCAAGGGGAAAGATCACCCTGGCATTTGAAATGGGAACCACGCCTCTAGTAGCTCGCCACTTCATGAAATTCTTGGTAGTTGATCATTGGTCCACGTACCATAGAGTTCTAGGGAGACCGACCTTGAAGAAACTATGAGCAGTCACCTCCATCCATCACCTATGTATGAAATTTCCTACTGAACGAGGAATAGCCATCGTCCGAGGTGATCAGATGGGCTCAAGGGAATGTTACTTCAATTCCTTGAGAAAGGCTAAACCACGGGGAGTTAATATGGTGCTCCTTAATGTTGAGATGTCTGAAGCCCCTGAAGAATGGGATGTCGAAATGGCGGAGGCTTTTGTGAAGGACCGACTTGAAAAGGCAGCCCTGGACGAGCTAGATCCCCACATGATCGAATTCGAGTCACAAGCCGCTCCAATGGAGGAGCTGGAGAGCTTCCCAGTAGACTACCCAGATGCTTCCAAGGTTTTGCAGGTGGGAAAAGATTTGGAGGAAAAAATGAAGAAAGAACTGAAGGACTTCCTCCGCAAAAATTCAAATGTCTTCACATGAAAGCATGAGGATATGATCGGGATTGACCCAAAAGTCAGTTGCCATCATCTGCAAAAAGATCCAAGTCAAACCCCGCACAGGTAGAAAAGAATAACCTTGAATGTGGAAAGGTACGAGACCTTGAAGGAATAGGTGGAAAGATTGATCAGCAATGGCTTCATTAGGAAAGCCGCCTATCCGAAGTGGATATCCAATCTCGTGCCGGTGAAGAAGTACAATGGCAAATGGAGAGTGTGCATTGACTTCTCCAATCTCAATCAAGCTTGCCCGAAGGACAGTTTCCCACTTTCTCGAATTGATTAGTTGGTAGACTCGACAGCTGGGCACGAGCTGCTAAGTTTCATGGATGCTTATTCGGGCTAAAACCAGATCCCTATGAATCCGAGAGATGAAGACAACACCTCCTTCATCACGGACAGAGGACTGTATTGCTCAAGGTGATGGCCTTTGGGCTGAAAAATGCTGGAGCCACCTATCAAAGGTTGGTAAACAAGATGTTCGCTGATCAGCTCAGTAAAATGATGGAAGTCTACGTTGACGACATGTTTGTTAAGAGCCACCGAGCTGAGGAACATGTGAACACCTAGGCGAAGCCTTCTAGATTCTAAGGAGATACCGGATGAGATTGAACCCCCTCAAGTGTACGTTTGGTGTAGCATCTGGTAAATTCCTAAGGTATATTGTGAATCGGAGAGGAATTGAGGCGAACCCAGAGAAGATCAAGGCGTTGATCGAAATGAGGTCACCTAAAAAATCAAAGGAAGTATAACAGCTCACTGGCAGGGTGGCCGCACTCAATCGCTTTATATCCAAAACCACTGAGAAGTGCCTTCCCTTCTTTAAAATCCTCAGAGGAGGGAAGAGATTCTAATGGACACCAGAGTCTGGGTAAGCATTCCAAGCACTGAAAACTTACCTCGGAAGAGTCCCCCTTCTATCCAAACCCAAAGTGGGGGAATCCATGATACTTTATTTAGACGTGTTCGAAGATGCCATCAGTTCAATCCTCGTAAGGGATGAGGGGACACACCAGTTGCCCATTACTACATAAGCAAAGCCTTGCTGCCAGCAGAGGTACACTACCCAGACATGGAAAAGCTTGCACTCTCCTTGATCACCGCGTCTCGAAAGTTGAGGCCATATTTTCAAGCCCATAGCATCCACGTACTGACAAATATTCCCCTAAAGTAAGTCCTCCAGAAACCAGACGCCTCGGGGAGGCTGTTGAAGTGGGCAATAGAGCTCAGTGAGTTCAACATAATGTATAAGCCCAGGGCTGTGTTAAAGGTCAGGTCGTAGCTGACTTTGTTGCTGAATTTGCCAAGGCTCTTGAAATCGAAGTAAATATGGAACCAGTGGAGCCCCCCTACCTGGAACCTCTTTGTAGACGGATTGTCTGGAGAAGCCGGTTCGGGAGCATGGGTAGTTTTGGAAAGTCCGGATGGCCATAAGCTTAACTGCGTAGTAAGGCTTGGATTCAAAGCATCCAACAACATAGCTGAATACGAAGCGCTCCTAGCCGGCCTTCGCTTGGCTAAAGAATTGCAAGTAAAAAGGTTGGCCATCAACACTGTCTCACAACTAGTGGTGAACCAGGTCAACGGGAATTTTGTGGCTAGAGACAAGCACATGGCAGCATAACTAAAACTAGTTATTGAATTCCTCCCCTATTTCGAAATGTTTGAGCTGATGCAAGTATCTCACCTAGAGAATTCCCACGCAAATGCCTTATCAAAATTGGCCAGCAGCAGGGGCTCCGAACTTCTTAAGGTGGTCCCCATCGAACACCTGGCCGAATTGTCCATTGTAAGGAAAGAGGAGGTGGTGTGGACAGAGGGCACCCCTATATGGATGCAACCAATTATTGTCTTTCTCAAAGATCAAGCCGTACCAAACAACAAAGCCGAAGCTCGTAGGCTTCGGATGAGAGCTGCCCATTTCATCATGCAGGATGATGTGTTGTACAAATACAGATTCACGTCCCTCTCTTTAGATGCACATGAGGTGAAGAGGTGAATTACATCCTAAGGGAGATCCACGAAGGGGTTTGTCGCAATCATTTTGGAGGGCTAGTACTGGCACACAAGGTACTCAGGCAATGTCTACCCTAAAAAGGGACTCGATACAATTCGTGCGTAAGTACGACGAGTGCCAGCGTTTTTCCAATGTGTAAAGACAGTCATGTCAAGAACTCACGGTTGTATCAAACCTTTGGCCATTTACCAAATGGGGAGTTGATTTTATTGAGCCATTGCCTAGGGGAAGATGGAATGCCTGCTTCGCTATTGTTGCGATCGATTACTTTACAAAATGGGTCAAAGCGGAGCCGTTGGCCAACATCACCGAAGCAAACACCTCCAACTTTCTCTGGAAGAACATTATATGCAGGTTCAATATACCTCACTCCGTGGTTTCAGACAATGGTAAAAAAGGGGGATTCTAATATGGGCATTCTAGTATTTAATTTTAAGGAGTCTTTGACTATATTTACATTCGCGACCACATCCCAATGACCACTTCACCGTCGTTGTCACTTTTCGATCGAATGAAACGCTGACTTGACCATCGGAGTGCTCGCGACCACTTCCAACCCCACCGAAAAAGGCCACGAGTGACAACGGTGTACTACCGTGTGCAAAGAAAGCTTACGTGGAGTCTCGTTCTGTTGGCCACGTGTCGAAACCATTTTTCGAGGTCAACAAGTACTTTTTGGAAAATGCTAAATGTACACCATTGGTATACATCATGGTTGACAGTCCCCTCAACATTATTCAAACTTTTTTAATATGAACAACAGATTTTAGATCTATTTAATACATCAAAACCTCAACTTCGATGCATTAATCACACAATGTCATACCCCTCAACCAACAAAGAAAACAATAAAAATAATAAATAACTATTAGAAAAAGGCTAGAAGCGATAGAAGATAAAAAAAATTTAGTTAATGTAAGAATTTTTCAAAAAGATCAACTAATAAACATGTATATTTCTTCTTTTCATACGTAAATAAGATGCTAATAACCCGTTTGGCATATCTTTACTTTTAATTGCTTTTACTTCCTATAAAAGAGTTTTAGGAGAAAGTTATTTTAATTTTTTCTGAAAACTAATTTTTAAAAAAGCTCCATATTTTAAGAGTATTTTTAGAGGAAGTCACATTTGACCAACTTTTTCTAAAAAAGTTTCTAACTAGAAGAAGTACTTAAACTTAATCGAATGGATCCAAATATCAGAACATCCCTACCTATTGAAAATAATAGAAAATGTTCATGTTTGAAACCTTCTGTGTGGAATACCCCCTGTCGTCATATTCTGTCAGTTCTGTCATTAAATCCCAATAAATAGGAAAAAAACAAGAAAGGGCAAATCCCTTGACCTATTAGATATTATATGCCAAACCCCTACACCTATTGGAATTGGTAAAATACCCCATACTATCTATTTTCTCAAAAAAAAAAAATTGAAAATGACGAATATACCCTATTATTTAAATAAAACAAAGAAAAAAAAAATGAAGAATTAATTGTACCTATAGTCCCAAATTCTTTTAAAAAGTACAAACGAGTTTCAAATAAATACTTAAAAATTTAAAATTAAAAAAAATCAATTTCTCTTCCTCCCACCCCTTCTTCCCACCACCACCATTTATCGTTGCCGTCNAGCCCTTGTTTGGTGGGCATTTTTTTTTTTTTTTGAAAAAATAATATTTTGAATAGTGAATTTTTAGAGAGAGAGTGGTTAAAAAGTAAGAAAATTTTTATATTTACGTGTAAAATATTTTATTATGTGAATGTATGATTGAAAATGAGTATATAGTTAAAAGAGTGTTGAAATAATAAGAGACAACACGGGCTAAAGAAGGGTGCCAAAAAATATTTGGTGCTGGTGGGTGGGGGGAGGGGGGTGTGAAGGAGTAGGGAGGAAGAGAAACTGAAACGTAGTTAAAAGAGTGTTGAAATAATGAAAGTGTTAAAATTTTGGGATTATAGTTATAATTAGTTCTTTATTTATTTTTATTTTATTTAAATAGAAATGTATATTCTTTATTTTTAATCTTTTATCGAGAAAATTAACAGCAAAGGGTACTTCGTCAATTTTAGTAGGTGGTTTCGTGCACCATGTCTAATAGGTGGGGAGTTATGCATTTTCTGCTATTTCTATTTTTTCTTATTTATTGGGATTTAATAACAGAATTGACGAAACATAACGGCATGGGATATTCTGCACAAAATGATTCAGACATGACATTTTCTACTATTTGCAATAGATAGAGGTTTTTCACGCAACGTCTAATAAGTAGAGGGTTTTCTGCTATTAAGCCCTCAAAAATTCATTTTGACTTTTTAAAAATTATGTCAAACGGGTCCTTACATCTTATCAATAAAGGTCAATTTTAATGGTAATCAGCAGTTTTGTAAGTCTTGGATTATTGGACCGTCAAGACTCGAGAGTAATCACAGTCCACAAGCTCAATCTAACACGCATTAATAATTTCTCATTAATTTTATTAAAATAATAACCATGACCAAAAGTTTCTGGCCGTCGAAACCCTAAGGTCATTTTGCAATTTGATTAATAAATGCAAAAGTCATTTTCAAATTTCAGTGCAACTCAACGTCAAAATTTTAAGTAATAATAATTAGCTATTGATTTGCAGTTGGATAACTGAATTGGTGGTCATTTATTTGTGCCTCTTGAATGGTCCACCGCCTGTATACCGGCACAATTAAAAGAAAAACTTACTTTTTATTTAGAAAATAACTTATTTATTTCATAAAACAAAACCTAAAATTTCGGCCAATACTATTCCGATCAAGTTTTCAACGGCCTCCAATAATTCGTCATAACTCATAAAAGCCACCAACATAATTGTTTTTTCTTTTATTTTTTTTTCCTACGGGTCATAGACTGTATTATTTTTAAGGTAATGTTAGCATTTTAAATGTTAATGATTTATTTTACTTACTAGTCACGGACTGTGTTATTTTTAAGGTAACGTTAGCATTTTGAATGTTAAGGATTGAAGAGAGATGTGCGCGTTGAAAATTCATTGTTTCTATAAAATCTTATACTTTAGTATCGAGGATGAATCACTTTTTGAATATAGAACGTATTGTTGGAATTTCATCATGATAGATTCGATAAACCTTATAAAAGAAGGAAACAAAATCACCTATACATGATATCATTATTGAGTTAACTAATGGCTCTTTATCAGTTTTTTAATATCTTCCGCTACCAGCCATTTACAAAGTTGATAATCTTTTACGTATTTTGGATTATTCAATTACAATATAACTTAAGCCCTTGTTTGAGTCACATTATTTTTTTCATTATCATTCTTCTACTCATTTTCAATCACACATTCTTTAATAAAATAATGTTTTTCATCACATCAATAACTTTTCCTTCTTTTTCAATCACATATTCCTCATCACATAAAAAAAACAAAATACGTTCTTGACTAAAAAATGTGCACCAAACATGAGATTAGTGTTACATATTAAATAGAATTCGAACTTGTTGATGCTTAAATTTTCTAGAAAAACAGTTGCTATAACTCATGTAGCTTTTATACCAACACTTTTTAAGTTCTTTCGAAGAAAGGAGGTGAATACAAAAATTTTCTCTCCACACACAGTCACGTGCAGGAACCTATCCACACTCATGACCTAAAGTAGAAAAAGATTTTAAACTTGGCAACGACTGAGAAAATCAATGCAATCATTTTCCATTTGTCATCAACACAATCTCACAACAAGGCAATTGAGTGGAGCATCCAATAGCAAAGCCAGGGTCGACTGCATATAAGTAAAATAAAAATGGAAGAAGTGTTTAAACGAAAATTCCCAAACGCACATGAAAACGAATTAAGTCTTTGTGTGCAAGTTAGCCATGCGCAAAAAGACTTGTAGACGAAGAAATGTTTGACTAAGCCTAAAAATAGTATACATAGGCCTGTTTATTTTGGATTAAAATCATATTTTAATTTAAGTCATAGTCAAACAATTAATATTAATCACGTATTTCATGGATCTCACAACTTTTCAACTACACATTTTAAAAATTTCTATTACAATCTACTAAAAATCTAATTTGGAGAACAAAGAACGTACAAAAGCATACCTGCAAAGGTGGTGGTATTTGGAGATACTTCTTCAGAAACCACTACTCTTTCTGCAGAAAAAATGCTTCATAAGAAACAGTATGAGCATTAATTCATGGTATATACCCAAAGTAAAAACTCACCTTTGAAGTGATGCAAGATAATCCTCTCTTGAGACATTTTGCATCTCTTCAAGGTCTCTCGTATAATTTTTCACCTGCAAACCCCAATGAGCTTTATAGATACATGCAAAGAAATGACTACAAATAAAAGGGCTAACCTTTGAATAATTTCAGTTAACGTGTCAGATTATAAATTAAAGAACTTAAAATACAAAGATCAGAGGTGCTTGTGATTGTTACACACAGAGTGAAAATTTCAATCTTCAATGTCTTGCAGGAAAATTTATGAGCGTTCCAGTGCTTTGATATGTTAGAGCAGCAAGATCATAAGCTTTCGCTGCAGCTCCTTGGTCATCATAAGCCCCGAGAGCCATTGATATAGTAAAATGTCAATATTAAGTTGAAATGCCATTGTTATTTATGTGTTCCAAGTTAAGGGTAACTGTTAGAATTTGGGTGTGATCCGAATTCTTTGTTGAAGTAATTGAAGAATTCTAATTAAAGTACACGTTAAGAAGAGTTCAATTTGGAATGCTATTAGAGTCATATGTCAAGTTGAAGTTCTATTTTGGAAATCCATTGAAGTTGAAAATTGGTATTGAACTTGAAGAGTTCGGGATGGAGAAAATAATTTGGAACAAAAAAAAAGAAAATTTTGGGCAGAAAGCCCCACGCCCGCAGCACCAGGCATGGGCGTCGTGGCGCCCTCTGTTCCGGCTTTTCGCATTTTTATCTCTTTTTTCATTTTGGACTCAATTTTTTGACATCATATTTCATCAACAACTTTATTAAGAGGGTTTGGACATCCCCTATATATTTTATATAAATATTAAGCTCTTTTATACAATTTTATGGTATGAGAATAGTGTGAGAAAAAAGACTAGTAAAACTTTAGGATCAATTGTAAAATTCTCCATTATTATTGGTAAAATAAAATCTTATAATTTCTCTACCATATTTTCTTATTTTCTTTTATTCTTTTGTTTGTGATCATATACTTCATATTTTGCCATATAACTTCAACATGTCAATCTGATGGTTGGTTTCATATCAAGTGGTATTGAACAATACGCGATCCTTGAATTCTAACAATTGGTATCAGATATTCTGAGCATAATTAACACAACAAGTGGTATCAGTGCGATTCTGGTATCTTGTTTATTTTACAACAAGTGGTATAAGAGCCTAGGTTTAACAGTTCCGTAAGAGTGCATGGTTTGATTTGTTCGAGATTTTTTGTTCGTGACGACTTCCATGAAGTATGACATTCCGCTTTTGGATCAGAGCACTAGATTTTCTCTATGGCAGGTTAAGATGTGTGCAGTACTAGGACAGCTGAATTTGGATGATGCGTTGTTGGGAATTGATAAGATGCCCGTAACTTTAATCGCGGAGGAGAAATTACGGAAGGATAAGAAGATAGTTTCTAACATTCATCTTTACCCATTGAATACCATTCTTCAGGATGTCTTTGAGGAATGTTCAGCAGCTATTTTATGGTTGAATTTGGAGCAATTGTGCATGACAAAATATCTTACAAGCAAGTTGCATCTCAAGCAGCGCTTATACTCTCATCGAATGGCAGAAGGAGGATCATTGGAAGATCACTGGTTGTATTTAAAGAGATCGTCGCTGATTTGAAAACTTTGGAAGTAAATTATGATGAATAAGATTTGCCCTTGATCCTATTATGTTCGTTGCCCGCTTCTTTTTCTCCATTTAGAGACACGATCTTATATAGTCATGATACTCTCACTATTGAGGAGGTGTATGATGCTTTGTTTTCAAAAGAGAAGATGAAACATCTGGTGTCTTAGGCCAGAGATGGAGAATGCCTTGTTGCTCCTGGTGGTTCTGGGAGGGACAGATCAAAATCTAAATTCAATAATTAGATTTGCAACTTCCACAAAAAGAATGGGCACTTGAAGAAGGATAGAACATTGTAAGTGGGAGAGATCTCTTGGCTATTTCTGACAACGAGTCTAAACTAGAGAATGATTGGATTCTAGATTCAAAGTGTGTGTTTCATATGTGTCCTAATAAGGACTTGTTTACTACATATGAAACAATTTCCAAAGGTGTTGTGGTTATTAGAGACAACACACCTTATCGGGTTGCTGAAATTGGTGTGTTCAGATTAAAGCTATTGAATGTGACAATTAGAACACTTGGCCACGTTCGACATGTTCTGGATTTGAAGAAGAATGTCATATTGTTATCTATCCTTGATTCAAAGGGTTATGAGTTCTTTGGTGGGGGTGGAGTTTTGAAGATTGGTAAGAGTGCTCAAGTTGTATTGGATGGATAGAAAATGTCTCAGTTATAAATCTTGCAGATTTGTGGAAAATTTAAAAGAGTCAATTAGCACAGGTTCAGTACCGTGGTGGACATTCAGTTTGGTAAAATACATTTAGGAGCTCGTAAAAGGTTGGATTTGAAGAATACTACTTAGTGGAGTTCAGGAGATATGGATAATGCCGCTTTGCCACCATCACATGCGGTGCCATTGTATTCAATTGTTATGGACAGGCCTTGTGGTAAAAGGTATGTGGATGCTGATTTTGTTGAGCATGGTTTCAACGTAATAGAAAGTGTAAAATCTAGCAAGGGGCCTTCTTTGAAAGCACTTGTGTTTGATTCTGTTTTGGGGCGTGTTACAACCCAATTTGGTGAATTTTAAAATCATTATGATTTTTTGAAAATTTGAAGTAATTCTGCAGAGTAGTGCTTTGATTTATTGGAAGAGGTGAAGTATTTTGTGTTTGGTTTCAGTTTTGGTTATTGTTAAAAAGTAAATTCATTCCTTGCAGACGGATTTTCTTCTTCAACTGGAGAATATTTTGGAGTTTTGTTCGTTGTAATGAAATTCGTGTCAAGGTAGAGATTGTTAGAATTTGGGTGTAACCCGAATTTCTTGTTAAAGTAATTGAAGAATTCTAATTGAAGTGCATGTCAAGAAGAATTCAATTTGAAATGCTATTAGAGTTCTAATTCAAGTAGAAGTTCTATTTTGGAAGTCCATTGAGAATTAAAAATTAGTATTGGACTTGAAGAAGGGTTCGAGATGGAGAAAACAATTTGGAACAAAAAACAAAAAGAAAATTTTGGGCAAAACGCCCAGCGCCAGGGCACCCGGAGGTGGCGCCGCATTGCGATCTATACTTATTTCGATTTTTCGCATTTTTCTCTCATTTTTCGTTTTAGACTCGATTTTTTAACATCCTACTTCATCAATAACTCTACTATGAGAGTTTGAACGTCCCCTAATGTTCTCTATAAATATTAGATTATTTTATACAATTTTATGGTGTGAGAATAATTACTAGAACTTTAGAATCAATTGTGTATTTTTCCATTATTATTAGTACAATAAAATCTTGTAATTCTTCTCCTATATTTTATTGTCTTCTTTTATTTTTTTTTTCTTGCGATCATATAGTTCATATTTTGCTATATACTTTTAACATCTCAATCTGGTGGTTGGTTTGATATCAAGTGGTATCGAGTGCAAAATGATCCTTGAATTCCAACAATTGGTATCAGAGATTTTGGGTATAATTAACACAACAAGTGGTATCAGGCAATTCTGGTATCTTGTTTGTTTTATAATAGTATTTTTTTTTTTTTTTTGGACGACATCTTCATATATCATTCACACATACATCCCTATTAGCTTGCATTTAAGAAGTAGAATGAATGAAATATCTATGATGTGTTTTACTTAAGAAACTTCAATTAATTTCCTAGAATGTAAAAATTAACATATTAACAGATGCTGATAGGGTCGGTCTTCAGAATTATGAGGTCCTAGACGAT
>CAIGRN010040565.1:0-13385 GCA_903798345.1 Fraxinus anomala
GAATGTTGTGTGAAGATGTTTTGTGAGAGACTGAGAAATAAGATGATATACCAGACATGGTGGAAGCTAAGGGATAATTAGAGATAACTTGAGATGTAACAGTGGACTGAACTTGATTGGTAGCAGGGTGTGTAACCTGAGACTGGAGCAAAGCAATGAGCTATTGATATTGCCTCTTTGTTAGAGCTACTTGGGATTCCTCAGTGATCTATTCTTAGCTGGAAAGACTAGCTTGATGGACAGAAGGCTCAGAACCTGTGCTTCGATTGGCAAGTTTTTGGCCTGGTGGATAGCCATGTAATTTGTAACATCTATCAACATTATGACCAGGGAGATTGCAATGAGTGCATGTTGGCTTTTCAAGGTATGGATTGGCCTTGAAACATTTATCCAAAGAATGGCCAAAAACTTTGCAAAAAGTGCAGTAAAGTCTTCATCTCCTTTGAGAACCAAAATGTCTGGTGTTGTCCCGGGTGTTTGGAAAATGACTTTTGGCAGCCAAAGCAAGAGTGTCATGTAGATTGGGAATATGAGAGATCTGTTTACACTTTTCTTCTTGTTAAACAAGGGCATAAACTTCATTTAAGGTGGGGGTGGGTTTGATGAGAATGATTTGGGCTTTAATGTTGGTAAAAGAATCATTGAGTCCTATGAGGAATTTCATCATCCAGTCATGTTGTTGGTTCTCAAGCACATGTTTCATAGCACCACAAGTGCAAGATGTGATGAATTCAAAGTTGAGAAGCTCATCAAACAAACCTTTCAACTTAGAGAAATAGAGGCTGACAGAGTCATCACCTTAGGCAAGGGAATGGATGGACTGCTTCAATTCATAAATTCGTGATCCATTATTTTGTGCAAAACCCTGTTCCAAATAAGGCACGAGTTGTCTCAACATACACAACACTATTTTTTATTTCAAGGGACATAGCATTTTGGAGCTAAGTTAACCATATCATTTGCATTGAAGCCATGGTTCTAACAGGGCATCATTTGGGGCAGTAGGTTCACAGAGAAGGCCATCAATGAAACCAAGTTTCTTCTTGATTCTAAGTGAATGACGTACTGTGTGAGCCCAAGAATGGTAATTATCAGCTGTGAGTAGATGATTTGTAAGAAGAGTTCCAGGACCATCATTTGGGTTGAGAAAATATGGACTGGAGGGGTCTTTAGGGTTGGTATTGATGGATGGATTGTTATCGACAGAAGAATTGGGGTTGACTGATGAATCAATGTTTTCTATAGCCATTTCTGGCTCTGGTACCATAACAGTTTAATAAACTGAGAGTTGAGAAAATAAATGAAAAGAAGAAGATTGCAAGGGAATTGCTCTTCGTATTGATGTAATTTCTTAACCTTTTACAATATACAAAGCTCCATATTTATAGTATTTACATGTATGAATAAAGAGATCTGATTTTCTAACTAATTCTACAGAAAATCCCTAACAGAATGACAGCTCATGTATTCTAGAATCATCATTTTTGTTGCTGGCACTTTGCTGAGCTGTGAGAAGTTGTGGCTGAGGTGGAATGTTGTGGTGATTCTAACAGATACACTGAATAGGGTTAGCACCACATCCTCCGCCCTATTCTCTGCCGTCCTCCACCTTTTAATGGGTGACGATAGGACCTTCTCATCCCAGCCCTCCTCCACACCTAGCCTCACACCACCCATTTCAGCCACGGTAACCACTGAAACTCCCCAACCCACGAACCTTCAACGAGGTGGCAGCCCACATTCCGACCACACCCATGCTTCAAATCAATCACCAAATACTTCACTTCTCCTGGCCGACGGTTCTTATGGAGATTTAACAACAAAAACATGCCAAGATCTCAAGTTTCAGAAATGGGATTTGAACCAGTCAGGTATGCACTTAAGGGCAGATTCAATTGGAGTTTCTAATGTCTTGCAATTGAATAATTCAACCCACTTTCATCCAATTGAGGGTGAAGTGACATCAAAATTGGGACAACTGAGGCCAAGATCTTACGCTAAGGTATTAAATGGGTGTCAAGTAAATGACTTGGACATAGATACCTCTTTTTCTCTGGACTTAAATTATATCAAGCATCTTTGTGTTAATGGTTGAGTGAAGGTGGTTCCTCCCATAGACATGGCTATTTCAGGCTATGAAATGTGGAGGACGACCTTGGTCGACTCCTTTGTTGGTAAGAAGTTAGCTCTTCCAGTTGTGAATTCCATTGCTCATAAATTGTGGGATAGGTTTGGCCTTAAGGAGGTTCTATCCACAAATGCGGGTTTCTATTTTTTCAAGTTCAATTTTCTTCACCAAGCTCTTTTAGTTCTTGAAGAAGCGTCATGGCATATGGCTTCTAGGCCACTTATTCTGAAGCGTTAGCAACCTAATATGACTCTAGCCAAGGAAAATCTACGTTGCATTCCTGTTTGGGTGAAGATTTATAATATCCCTTTGGAGTACTGGATAGCGAAGGTGTTAAGTCATGTAGTTAGTGCTATAAGACGTCCTCTCCTTGCAGATGCGATCACTCTTACACATAAACGTCTTAGCTTTGTGTGTGTTTGTGTAGAGATTAATGATTTGATTGGATGGCTAATCGTGCTGAGTTTGAATGGGTTGCTAAGGATAAGTCTAATGAGAGTAAACATCAGGAAAAACTTGCCAAGGTTTACGTTGCTAAGGATAAAGCTGGCCCGAGTAGTGTAGCTAATGAGAAACAACCTATCGATGATGATTGGACCCATGTCTCATATATGAAGAAGTCTACAGGTAGTGTTGTTGATTCAGGTGTTGTTGTTCCTATTAAAGAAGATGACATTCATACTTTGGCTAATAATTCGAAGGAGGTTCAGGGAGGGGTTGATCAGAAATCTTTGCATAGTGATCTAGATAAAAAGACCGTGGTTTTCAAGATGGCTCATGGATTTTCATCTAGTGATCTTGATAAGCAGTTGGTGGCCTTGAATTCTAATATATCTCCTACGTTAGAATTACAAATGGTGCCTAATGAGACTACTGAACTAAGGAAGAAAGGAAAGTGAATCCAGCTCCACTTGCCATTCTAAATGAAGATGATAGTGATTCTTCTGCTCATCATTCTAACACATTGGCAACAAAAGCTATAGATTCACTTAAGAAGAAGAATACGTCGGGGGGAAGCATAAGAAGGGCAAGAAGCATCACTCCCCTAGGGGAGGTAGATGACGTTATGTATAATGAGGTTGTGGTTCTCTCATTAACTCTAATTATGTTTTTTAGATGGTGGAATGTTAGAGGGCTAAATGACCCCCTTAAACAATTTGAAGTAAATAGCCTCATTCTTCCTATAGGATTTCTTTGTGTGGGTTGGTGGAAACTAAAGTTAAGGAGATGAATAAAAATAAGGTGGCGAGAGGCATTTTCCCGTCATGGAGTGTCCTTACTAATTATAATTGTTCTCTCCTTTGTAGAATTTGGGTATGTTGGACTCCAAATGATGAGGATATTTTGCTTGTGGATTGCTCATCTCAAGCTATCCATGTTCGTGTTAGTGCATATAATGGTAAATGGAGTTGTATGGTGTTAGTGGTATATAGGGCTAATATCCCAGTTAAACATGTTGATCTATGGGTTGATTTAATAGCTAGGCACGGAGGGTTTGCACACTTGCCAATGTGCAAGGTGGTTCTTCTTCTTAGCTTGTATGGCAAGGCCATTTTGGGAATTGCATGGCAACAAAGGTTTTGGATGATTTAAAGTTTGATGGAAATTTGTATATATTGTCTAAAAAGCATGTCTCTGATCCTACTCTTAAGAAGCTAGATCGTGTCTTGGTAAATTCGAAGTGGGAGGGTAAGTTTTAGGGATCGAAAGCTACTTTTCTTACTGCTGGTGTGTCAGATTATTCTCCTATGATTGTGAAACTTGCAGAGCTACCATGCAGGAAGATTCCATTATGTTTCTTTGATTATTGGATAGATCACCCGAATTTCTTCCATTTGGTATCTCAGATTTGTGGTGAATCGATTGTGAGAACTCCTATGTTTTGTTTACAATCGAAGTTGAAGAAGTTGAAGCTTGCCTTGAAAGATTTTAATAAGGGGCATTTTTCATGTCTACCTAGGAGAGTTACTCGAGTTTGGGTTGATTTAGAACATGTTCAACTTTTGATTCAATATTCGCCTTTGGATTCATCTCTACACAGTGAAGAGGCTCGGCTATGAAAGAAATTTGGCGAGTTAAGTAAGTTGAGGAGGGCTTTTCGACACAAAAAGCTTGTGTTAAGTGGCTGAATTTAGGGGATCAGAATACTACTTTCTTCTTTAAGACTATGAAAATTCACTATGGTAAGAGTAAGGTGGTTTCCATTTGTAGAGATGATGGTACAAGAGTAGAGGAGCCGTATGAGGTTAGTAAAGTTATGGTTAAATTTATCAAAATCTCCTTGGATAGCAGCCTAGCGGTGAGGGTTTGGATATGGACTTGCTTAGAAGAGCCCTTCCTAAGAGTATTCCAGAAGTGCATAACAAAACCCTCGATAGAGATATGTCATTTGAGGAGATTAAGGAGGTTTTGTTCTCAAGGCTTTGGGGCCAGATGTTTTTAATGCAGGTTTCTTCAAGAGGGCTTTGAGTGTTGTGGGGAATGATGTTCTATGTGCCATCAAGTCTTTCTTTGACTCGAGGCGTCTATTGAAGCAAGTTAATGCTATTACCATTGCATTGGTCACTAAGGTTCCAAATCCTTCTCAGGTAAAGGACTTTAAGCCTATCTCTTGTTGCAATACTATTTATAAATGTATTGCTAAGCTTATTGCCAATATAGTCAAAATGGTGTTTCCAGACATTGTTGGATCTCAACAAACTGCTTTTGTTAAAGGGAGACATATTAGCGATAATATCCTTCTTTCCCAAGAGCTGTTGAGGAATTATCACCGTAATGGAGGACTGCCTAGGTTTGCTCTTAAGGTTGATCTCATGAACGCCTATGATTCTGTTAGTTGGAATTTTCTCTTTGCGGTCTTAAGGATGTTTGGTTTTTTGGAGAGGGTTGTTACATGGACTACCACTGGGTTTTCGATTTCCATTAATGAAGAGTTGCATGGTTTCTTTGTTGGTGGGAGAGGATTGAGACAAGGAGATACTTTGTTATCTTATTTGTTTGTCTTGCCAATAGAGGTCTTTTCAGGGTTTATGGGGTTGATGGTTGTTGAGCAGAAGTTTAAATACCACTGGAGTTTTGAGAAGGAAAAGATCACCTACTTGTCTTTTGTAGAGCTGATGTTGGATCTGTTTCTCTCATTGGAGAGTGCCTTAGTCAATTCAAAGCACTCTCTGGTCTTATTCCTAATCCAAATAAGAGTAATCTATTTGCTAGTGGTGTTTCTTCATATCTTAAGGATACTTGATGTTTTGGGGTATAAGGAGGTCGTGCTACTGGTATGTTATCTTAGTATTCCAATTATCTATACCAAATTGAGGGATTTAGATTGTAAGGTGTTGGTAGATCTTATTATAGGTAGGGCTAAAAGTTGGACTTGTCGCGTGCTCTCCTACGCATGTAGGTTACAACTTATTAAGTCTGAGCTTTTTTCTATTCAGGTCTATTAGTCTTCGATATTTATTTTACCTAAGGCTGTGATCAAGCAAGTGGAGATAACTCTACGGGTTGTGACCTTGGCACTAGTGGTACTAAAGTGGCTTGTTCAAAGATTTGTATGCCTAAGGAGGATGGTGGTTTGGGTCTGCGGAACATGGAGATTTAGAATAAGGCTACCATGTTAAATCACCTTTGGTCCCTTTGTACGGATTCTACCTCCTTTCTTTAGGTTACATGGGCACGATGTTTCTTACTTAGAGGTAGAAATATTTGGGAATTGAAGTATCCTGGGATTGCTCTTGGAATTGGAGGAAGATTCTTAGACGTCGGGGTATAGGGAGGAACAAAATGCAATTCAGAATTGGTAATGGTAGACTTGCTTCGCTTTGGTTTGATAATTGGCATCCTCTTGGCCCTTTGGAGAATATTTTTGGCGAGAAGATCATTTATGACTCTAGATTGAGTAGACAAGTTAAGGTGGTAGAGATTGTTGAGAATGATACTTGGAGGTGGCCATCAGCTCATTTTCCGACGTTGTTTGACTTGATGCAAGGTACGCTTGACACTTGTCGGTTGGATAGTACTAGAGAGGATGTTTCGCGATGGGTGTATAATGTGCACAGAATCTACTCTGTTTGGATGTTTAGTAGTCTATTCCACTTCACTGCCCTAGGATGACCTGGCATCATGTTGTATGGTTCCCTAAGTATATTCCCCGTCATACATTTATCCTTTGGCTAGTAATCCAAAGTGGCCTCTCTACATAGATAAAGCTTCTTCGTTTTGGTTTGTTACAGTCTATCATTGTGTGTTGTGTGGTAGTTCGGTGGAGGATTTGGATCATCTCTTCTTTGCATGCCCCTTTTTTTGTGAGCATTTGGCATGCTATGCATGCTAAATGTAACCTGCATTGGGTTCAGCGGAGTTGGATAGAAACTCTTTCTTGGATGGAGCAGTTTCGTGGGAGATCAGTGTGCTCCATTGTTATTCGTTTGATGTTTGTGGTTTCGATTTATGCTATTTGGTGTGAGCGTAATGCTAGAACCCATGGTGATGCTTCTAAACATGAGTCTATTGTTATTTGGGACATTATTTTTTCTGTTTGTGCACGAGTGGATTTATGTAGGGGCTTGGTTCCATTTGATGAGAATAGATGGTTCCAACGCTCGGGGAGTTTTTCTGCGGCTATTTTTGATTGTTGTGGCTACGTTATTAACACTAATCTAGACTATTGTTTTTGTGTTAGGAAGCATATATTTCTAGCCTTGTTTTTTGGGGGTATGCTCCTGTGATCTTGCACTTTAATTTCATACTTGGATATTGAACACTTACATTATCCAAACAAATTTTGGTACTAATGTTCTTTATATTGCTATTGCATCTAATTTGTGGAAAGAATTAGATGTGTGGAAATTAGTTGCAGTGATCGTCCTCTGTATTCCCCTATTTCCATAGCCCTGTTTTTGTTCCTCTAAAGTCTACTAGTTTCATACGAGTGAGATATGTGCAGTATAAATTTTTCCCTTGATTCATACGCATCAAATTAGTGCAATTTTACTAAAAATTGTAATCTCGACCAACATATTTTTGCTTGAAGTTTTGCACGAGAGTCTCTCTCTTAGGATACAATGAAAAATCAGTAAAAATCAAGCACTTCATTTTTACTCCAACGAAATAATTTTTTGTCAAATCAGGACCACCAAAAAAAATGAGAACAACATGCACACAAAGTATGGAATTTCCGGTGGTGAATAATGTAAAAACAAGCTCCATTATAGACTTGGCTCCATGAACTGTGAATTTAATCCATTCATACACACGCCATTAATTTCATATTATAATGGCAATAACTATTCAAGTTTTAATAGTTTCAGAAGTTAAAAGGTCAGTTGGAGAAAGCAAAACGTGGACACTCCTAAGGGGTCAATTTTGGTTTGTTCGATCCGACATTCATGTACATAGGTCGCACTCGTACACAAGTTCAAGGTTCAATGTACAATTCGATCTGTGATTCACACCCTCCCCTACGCGTGCGTGAAGAGATTTTTTATGCTACACATCATTACACCATTACATAGTGTAGCCACGTATAAAGTAATCTTTACTTTCATAAACTTTCTATGTGACCCAAACTTAAATATAGTTTTTTCCTCCAAGTACAAATCATCTTCCAATGATCCACTTTGAACTTCAATTTCTCATTCACCCATTTATCATTTTTGGTAAGCAAATGTATAATTTTGATGTTCTCACGGAGGAGAACACGGACTAACTTTGATATTCCAAATTGAGCCAATGAGTCCCATCTAAAATATTGCCAAAAGTAGCTCAACAAAGCCATTTTCCAACAATTCACATGTTCTATGCACAGTTCTCTCTATCGTGATAGAGAACATAAGCTATTAGGGCTTTGCAGAAGGATATGCTAAATGTTTACCGAAATGTAGCTGACATGTGTCTCTAGACGATTCCTGAAGAGGGACATCACTACACTAGTTCATGATCATGATCACCTCAAGAATGACTTCGATCAGATCACATGGCGATTAAACAGATATGCAGGCAAGATTGATAACATTCACGTGCAATGGACATGATTCGGCCCTCGACCAACCCTTTTGGAATGGGTCCTATTATTCCATTCCAGTAGGCACCATTAAGACATACTCGGAGAAGTACTTAGATCTCTTTTGCCCTTTTCTTTTGATTATTTTAATGTACTTTGAGACATTGAGAGCAATGTCTCGTTTAGGTTTGGGGGTGAAAAACATTGATTATGTTATTTACTTATTAGTGTAATATAATATGTACTTAAGTGATTGTTAAGTGTTAATTGTTTTATCACTTTAATTAAAAATTAAGAAAAATATATATATATATATTTTTTGGTTGTTTGTGTGAGTTGGATAGCCTTTTCGAATTATGATAATAGTATTGAAATTATGTTCTAATTTATGAATTGTGAATAAGTTTTGCACTTTGATTTATTTTATGCTTATATTGTGAAACTTGACACTTTGAACACAGTATTCCATTTATTCACTTGAATTTCTGAGTTGATTCATTGATTGGAATAGGTTGAATTAGTTGATCTTAGATTGATAAAACAAAGACTTTATCATACTACAAATCCGATGACCACTTGAAATGTTATTTAGGATGTGGTTAAGCTAATGTAGGAATCTATTGATACAAGCATTGATTCCATGCATGCCTATTACTTGTGTCGATTTTTTTGACCAATAGAATAAATTAGGTAGGAATCTTTCAATAGAAGTTTGATCCTGAATAGGTGTTCTAATAAAAGGCATAGCACTAATCTTAGTATAAAAGAGATAAAAATGCCATATTTCATGAGCGAAAGCTAATCTATAAAAGATCTCAATGAGGACATATAATGAAAATCTCAAAAAGAAAACTCAAAAGGGATAAAACTAGGGCATATAACATAATATGCACAACAACTTCGTAAAAATGAAGTGCATGAAACAAAAAACACACTATAGACATGATTAAACTTTGGACATTTATTCTAGGGAGTCAAACTTTTAATGGGGATTATTGGTCTAGTTGAAACTTGGAGGTTGAAGTAATCAAAATTTAGAAGAATCATAACAAGCTGTAGTGGCTTACATGGATAAGATCCAACCAAACTAGAGAGGTAAAAAAAGCTAGTGTTGTGATTTCAACATTATATTAAACATCTCAAATGAGAAATTTAAGCAGCGAGAAATAATATATTTGACCATCAATGATCGAGAATTGAATCAACTTAAGAGTTTATGGTGATTGACTTGACTATACACTCATACGTTGGTTCAATTTAGAAGATGGGGACAAACTTGGAATGAATTGCGAGATAAAGTGCTTCAATTGCAATGAGGAGAACTTGAGCTAAAAATAAAGATGAAATCATGACTCAAAATGCTACAGAGCACAAAGTGAACCCTTGATATCGCAAGGGTTAACCCTGTGCGATCACAACGGATTTCGAGGCAGAAGGTGAACTTACATTCAGTTGCATGTGCAATCGTAGCAAAGTGTACTATGCAATTACATATTCAATCCTGGACAAAAGATTTTGTTTTCTTTTTAATGTCAACCTCTTCATGAAAAGTAAATGGTCACGTTTTAACCTAATTTTGGAGGTTCAATTTAGTATTCTTGATATCATGATGTGGAGAAGAGAGCTAGAAAGAGTTCAAAAAATTAACATAAAAAGCATGAAGATTGTGGTTCGAAATTGAAGATCCAAAGTAATAAAAAAAATTGAAATTAATTGAAGTTTCAATTGAAAGAATTCAATTAAGGTCTTTAACTAAGAGAAAGTAGAGAAAACAATTATAAATCATGTGATGAATATTCAATAGTATTTCATATTTTTATGTAATAGCACGTTAGGCTAAATTCATCTAGTGTTGGGAAGATAATGCAAACCTTTAAAACTTTTCCAAAATCATCTCCACGTGCATTTGGAAGTATTTAGTATAAAATTTAGTAAACATTGATAAAAGAATAAAAAATAAATCTCAAATCATCCATTGTGTTTCTCCTTTGTATTTGATCACGAATTGATAAAATTCAAAATAAAGTTTAATCCTCGTGAGAACGATATGTTGTACTTTTTTACATTATTTCTTGTCACTAATTTTATACGTTTGCGATATTTCACCAAATAAATAGCCAAAGTTAGGTTTCATCACTTGTCTTCACTTTACAAATTAATGACTCAAAAAACCTCAACCCTTGTTGTANTCCTCGTGAGAACGATATGTTGTACTTTTTTACATTATTTCTTGTCACTAATTTTATACGTTTGCGATATTTCACCAAATAAATAGCCAAAGTTAGGTTTCATCACTTGTCTTCACTTTACAAATTAATGACTCAAAAAACCTCAACCCTTGTTGTATAAAAAAAAAAAAAAAAAAAAAAAAGAGGACCTTAGAGAAAACTGAAATAACTAGTAGATGTTAGAATTGAACCGGGTTCAATTGGCTGCTCCCATAATTTGGCAAAATCGTGTCTTATGAAAATGCAACTTTACTTATACTAAGGTCTCGCTGGATGATTGACAAGTAGACTTGCTGCAGCCGTTGGATCTACTTCTGGATGGTTCTATTACTTAATGCCATTTCATTTTTGGCATTATCACGATGAGTTCTAGGGTTTTCATTACTCTTTTCTCCATTCTCTCTTGCTGCGCCATTTGAGTGCTTCTATCTAATTACTCTCTGTAAATCAAGATCAAATCCTTAATTTGAGATGGTATTGAGTGATTGAATGATTCCTTAGTGGATATATTCTGAGTAAATATTTGTCAGAGGTGTTCATGTGGCTGTATAGTTGATTCTGTTGGCTTAGTGTTTGATTCTTCGTGATTCGAGTCAATCAACTGATGTACTGTGAGAGATAAGTGTTCTTGTACTCTTTCTGTGATTGTTTCTGAACATTCTTGTAATCTTATTGTCAATTTGGACTGTGTAGTGGAACCGAGCATAATCCATAAAGCTGGATGCTCAACGGGGGATGTAGATGTTAGAAGTGGTCACGGAACCTCCGTGGCTTAGGCCGAAACATATCGATTGTGTTCTTTTAATTATACACTTTATTTTCAGTAAACAAACTTTGTATTTTCTGTTCTTGATCTAATATCGTGTGTCCTGGCCTAACAGTGGTATCAGAGCCTTTGGCAAAGGGAGCAAGATACCTGGATCTTGAAGCAAAAATGCTGATTTGATAAGGCTACCAAATTTTTGGAATTGCTGTTAAGCAATATTGCAAAATAATGAGTTCTAAACTCGTTAGGTGAGATCTTTCTAAACACTTGTGGTATTACTCTTAAGACTTTAGGGTTTCTTGATTTTTCCCTTGATTTATCGTTTACTGTTAAAATCCCCTTAATCTTAGTCTTTGTCCAAAGGCTCTTGTGAGGCCTTGAAAATCTGAGATTAGTCAAGAATGGGTGTACACCTGGAGAATCTTGCAGGAGAAATTTGTGAAACATAGTTTTCTTTGTGATCTCTATTAATGTGTCTGACTGTGCTCCAGATTTGAAATTCTTGTCTTACTGTGTATACTACTGTGAATTTCTTATTGACACGTCTCTATACTCACACTGTACTTTGCATATTGCATCAATCTGACTTTGTGTTTATAAACTTTACTTGTGTCAAAAATGGCCTCTACAAAATTTGAAGTTAGTCAATTTGTGGTAAAATTGATTTTACTTTATGGAGTCAAAAGATGAAGGCTATTTTAATGCAAATGAAATGTGTGAAGGCCATAGATGATAGTTGGCCTTCTGATATGAATCCTGTAAAGAAATTTGAACTTGAAGAAGTTACATGGAGCTTTATTTTCTTATACTTGTCTGAAAATGTGATAAGATGTATTGCACTTTGATTTTGACGTAGACTTGTGTGGACCAAACTGCATGCCTAGTATGTGACCAAATCTACTCCAAATAAGCGTTTCCTGTTAAAACAATTATTTTCTTTCAAAATGAATCCTTCTGTTGATTTGCATGAAAACCTAAAAAGATTTACAATACTTACCCAAGACCTGGCTACCTGTGATGAAAAACTTTCAAAAGATCAGATAGTTGTGGTCATGTTAAACTCCATTAGTGACAAATATAAGGACATCAAGGTAGCTTTAGAATATGATAGGGAAGACCTTACCACTAAAATTATAATAAATTCCTTGAGAAATAAGGCCCTTGAGCTAAAATCTGATTTTAGTAACAATCAGATTGGAGATAGTCTTCTTGTGAAAGGGAACATTTTGGTAAATCTAATTTTCATCCTAAACCTTTTTCAGAAAATAAAAACAGATTTAATGACAAGCATAAGTCCAAAGCCAAGGCTAAAGGAAAGAAATGTTATTACTGTGGGGAAATGGGTCATTTTCTAAGGATTGTTTCAAAAAGAAAAATGATTTGAAAGATAACAAGTCTGATGAAGGGACTAATGCTTTGATTTTTAATAAGCCTAAGTCTAATTTTGGAATGGTCCTTGTGAATATGGAAAAACAACTAAGTGATGAATGGATTTTAGATTCAGATTGTTCTTTCCATATGTGTCCTAATAATGACTGTTTTCTTGATTTTAAAAGGGCTGCTGGAGGGCAAGTTATAATGGGAAATAACTATACCTGCAAAGTAAAAGAAATAGGGACTATAGAACTGTTGTTGGAAAATGTACATACCTGACTTAAAGAGAAACTTTGTGTCCTTAGGTATGTTAGATGATATGGAGTTTAACATAATCATAAGCACTCCTAAGAGACATGGTCTCTATTTCCTGAAAGCCAAACCTTTGCTTGGTTTGACTGTTTCTGCTATTTCTAATAAATTTACTCTTACTAAACTTTGGCATCATAGACTTGGTCATATTGGGAAAAATGCTCTAAATTTTTTATGAATAAAAGGAGTCTTTGGAAAACAAAATCTTGGTGATTTTGGTTCTTATGAACAATGCATCATGGGTAAACAAGTCAAACTGCCTTTTCCTATTGGAATTCATAAATCCAAACAAATTTTGGATTACTTACATGCTGATTTGTGGGATCCTGCTTCTGTATGTACTCTGTCTGGTTTTAAATATTTCTTGTTGATCATTGATCACTCTAGAAAAATATGGTTTTCTTACTAAAAACTAAAAATGAGACTTTCTCAGTTTTCAGAAATTGGAAAACTCAAATTGAAAATCAGACAGACCATAAAATCAAATTTTTGAGGACTGACAATGGGTTTGAATTTTGTAATGATGAATTCAATAACTTGTGTAAAGAAAGATGCATTATGAGACACAGAACTGTT
>CAIGRN010040567.1:0-17525 GCA_903798345.1 Fraxinus anomala
ATTTAAATTTATCAATTAATAAAAGTAACAAGTCACGGTTATTAGTTTTATCCAAATGAATTTACATGCAATACTATCCTAAATCAAATTACTGCAATTGATATATTATAGAAAAATAAATAATACCACAAAATTGATGACGAATAAAACCCCTCGCGGGATAAAAATTCTGGACCCAAGCCAATAGTATCCACTATAAATGATAAAGACTTACAAACCGTTCAGATTCGAATAAACATTTGTACTTTCTAACCTCCTAAATGTAATTACCAAACCCTCATGTATTGCGAACTTCTGCACCAACTCCCGACATTCTGGAATCATTTATCTCATGTGAATCATTTAAAAACTCCTCGTTCTCATTCAACTGGAACTCCACCCACCTTTCTCAATTTTCAGGACTTTGAGAGATTATGCTGAAGTATGAGTTTTGGTGTTTTGATTACGTGAATTTGATGTTTTCAATGATTTGGTTGCATCAAAAGAAGATTGAATAATATGTAGTATGTGTAGAATGTGATCTCTCTAATAAAATAATGTTCAACCTAGACTTTTCACGAAGTGGGCCTAGGTAGGTTTTGGGACAGTATAGGATAGATAAAACTTTCAAAAATCATGAACTAAGGTTTCACTGAAAATACCGTCACTTGAGAGATAGGCGAGCGAAAAGCGACCTTGATTCTGTTTTGGATGCTCGAACATCAGTTTAGTGGTAGGCTAGCATAAATCCAACATATTTTTCTTTTTGTTCCATAACTGAATCCAAGGACTCCTAGTTCATCTATACAACTTACCAATATACTTTTTGACTTTCAAAACTCTTTTATAATTATATTTTTATCTAAAGATTGCTTACAACTTTAAAATCTAACACATATTTTTCTCTTTTCATTTCGAGACACAATCATTTCTAATTCCACTAGCATTAACAATTGTGATTGATGCTACCAAAAATGAACTTGGATGAAATGGTCAGAATTGTGATGGAGCTTGAGATCCGGACTTGAGGTGATCACAAACAATGCTTATGAATATTTAAAACAAGGATAAGAGGTATGACCTCATTTCACAATCCTTCTGATGTTTAAGTCAGCAAAAAATTAAAAGAAACGATATGCAAAACCTTGTAACAAACATGCATGTAGTTATGTCCAGAGCTGATGGCCCTAGGCTTGTAGGAGGTGACTTTAATGCCTTGAAGAATAAAGTCATTTGTACAATTTTTGTTGACAACTCTGTTGACAATCCATATGTTCTGATGATCCGTACTGCTGATTTAAAAAACATATTTTAAAGTGAAAGTTTTAACAATTTTTGAGAAATCTAGAAATATGTGTGTTCAGATTTTCATGAGGTAATCCATAGAATTTGAGAGTGTTGCTAGTCAATTGATCCAATCCACCCTTATCTGAAAATTATTTACCCCAAAATTTGGATATACAATACTGGAGCGCTGCTATAGGCATCAAGAATTCAAAAGGTGGTTCTTAATTTTCTCTTTCGATATTCGATTGAGGTGATTCAAATTGAGTTATAAAAATAATTCAAAAAGCTACAACTTTACTAGATTTTTTTTCCAATTCTAACATTTACTAGGTCAAAAATGGATCTCAGTCTCGAGGTTAAAAATTTGGAACAAATTGTGTGTAGGACTGGGTGTGGGTTGGGTTGGATTGGTTTGGTTTTGAGTCCAACCAAAACCCAATCCAATATGTTCGGTTTGACAATAATTCAAATTGAAATCAACTCATTCACAGTTGAAACCCAAACCAATCCAAACCGACCAAACTCGGGTTGGTTTGGGTTGAGTTGATTGGTTTGGACTTAAGTCCAATTCAAATTGGACCCAATTATTCTTTTATTCGACAATTTTTTATGGGCTCAATGTTTTCGTTAAATTTGAACAATTTTTTTAACAATTGATACCATTTCAGTTTGGACCAATTTCAGTTACATTAGGAAGATTTGAAAGCCCTTAAGTGGATTGAAGTTAGATTAATGGCCCGCGAGGTTAAGTTCCGCTCAAATAGAATATAAATTAAAAATATTGTAAAATGTGTTAAATAGATTATACCATGATCAAATTAAATACATATTAAATCAATTTAAATACACGTTCAATACTTGCATATTATACCATTGAAAAAAAATGAATTCAATCTAAATACTAAAAATTTAAATCATCCAAACTTAATACAAAATTAAAAATATTACAATCATCCAATAAAAATTAATGTAGCCATCCAACCTCAATAAATTTCAAATTTAAAGTAGTATAGTCATCCAAATATATTGCAATCATCCAACAATGATAAAATATTTCGTGTATAATGAATTGTTCCTAAAGACTCAAAGTGCATTCGCCCAACAAAGAAATGTACATTCCTACAACAACACAAATGAAATACTTAAGAAATAATGAGTTAAATTTTAAATGAAGTATTTAGCAAATGCTACAACAATATATCTACCTGAAAAACTTGAAAAATGAATGAATCTTTTAGAATTTAGGCCTTGACTATCTTTGGTTGGTTTTGGATTCATTGATTCTAAAAGTTCTACAAAAGAAAATTGAATCTACAATAAAATAGATAGAAACAAGTAACATTAACAATTATATGGGATATAATTATATTACCTTCTCCCATTGGTTATAATGCTCAACATCTTCCGTACAGAATCCATCCAAGTTTGGAGAAGTTTTCAACCAATTTTGAGCGCATACCAAGACCTCCACCATTTTAGGGCTTAAAGAACTACGAAATGGATCAAGAATTCATCTTCCTATGCTAAAAGCACTTTCTGAAGCAACGGTAGAAACTTGGATTGCCAATACATCCCTGGCTAGATTGGACAAGATACCATATTTACTTTTGTTAACCTTCCACCAATCGAGAACATCAAAATCCTTGTTCTCTATGCTTTCACGAGCACCTAATAAGCATCTTTCCACATCATTTTTATCTCAGTACAATCTTTTACTGCTATTTTTCTAAAAACTCATAAAGACGAGCATCACCCATAGAAGAAGAATTGCCTTTATCTAACTTAAATAAACTTAAAGAATCCCATGTTGACGTTGAACTACTTCCACGAACTCCTTCACATCCCACATACCATTCATAAATAGACATTAGATTGGCTTTCAAAGCCTTAATCATGTTACTAAAAACTTCTCCATCCTTGTATAGATCAACAAAATAATATTCTACATAATCCAATTTGTATCTTGGATCAAGAACAGTATTAATAAGCAACTACTGGTTCACATTTTCCATTTTACCCCAATACTTATCAAATTTCTTCTTCATGTTAGACACCATTTCACCCAATAAAAAATCTACTCTTAATATCCATTCATCCAATTCGATTATAAGATTACATATTTTATGAAGATAAGCAAAAGCATTAACACGCAATGAAATACTAAAAGTCAAAGTCACATCAATTTTTTTTAAGAAACTTGATAAACACATGACTATTTTCCCAATCTAAACTTGAAGGAGGTCTACCCCTCCTTCTACCACCATTGTCTTCTCAAAAGTAATTCAAATACTGAGCATCCTCTTTTTCTAACCTCTTGAAAGCTTTTTCAAATTTCAATGCAGTTTTCCAACATCAAATAGGTAGAATTCCACCTTGTTGAAACATCCAAATACACAATAGATTTGCAATCAATCTTTTCTTGCTTTGCACAGTCCTTTAATTTTTCGTACCTAGCAAGAGAAGATTTAACATTGGAATCAATGTAATGTGCTGTAAGAGACATATAATTAACATTCTGATTGGAAGTCCAAGTATCAGTAGTAAGGGAAATCCTTAGACAGTGGGAATAAAAGACATATCTCAATTTCAGTTTTTCATCCAAATTTAATTGAAAAATATCTCTAACGAGAGTCCTGCGAGATGGGGGCTGAAATTTACACTACAAAAGAGTCTAAATTTTTAGATATATATGCAGAATATTTTATTAAATGAACGTATGGTTGAAAATAAGTATGTAGAAAAAAAGTTTTGAAATAATGATTCTCAAAACAGGGGCAAAATAAGGTTATAACTACCTTGCTAGTACAATCTATTTATATGAACTGAATGATATTTATGGTTTGTTTGAACCTCAATTTTTTGGAAGAATATATTTTGGAATAATGATTTTTTGAAAAAATGTGTGGTTAGAATGTAGAGAAATTTTTTGTTTTTACGTGTAGAATTATTTTATTAAAAAATTAATGGTTGAATATGAAGTTTAAAAAATGTATTTTCAAAGAACATAGCTCAAACTAGTGTACAATGTCAAAAGAAAATTTGAGGGGTCTTGAGGAACCATTTACCAGTCTTGAGCTAAAAAGAGGCTCTAATTAATTTTAATCACATATTTCATGTAACTCAAAATTTCTCAATCACAAATTTTATCAAAATATACTCAAATTTTAAATTTAATATTCACCAAACAAGGACTTAATCTATATAGCGTTTTGTAAAATTGATAAAATAATTATCAAATTTAATACCTAGAACCAATCAAAACTTGATTAAAATCAATTTATAAGTTGATCAAGAATAACTTTTGCCCACTTCTGCTTATGGGTTGACTAGGTACTATGGATCTACTATGCACAAGGGGAAAATTCATATATAAAATATTAAGTATGATATATTTCAAAACTAAAAAAACAAAGTTTAAAATTTTATAAATCAGATTTTTTAAAATTTTATTTATTAACTAATTAATTAAATATATTAAGATCACAATTCTATATAATTTGGCCATAAATTAAAAATTAATAGGTCACAAATTATTTCTCGATCACAATAAAAAAATTAATATGTCACAAATTATTTCTCTATATCAAATAATTTTTTTTTTATGTCACAATTTATTTATCGATCACAAATTTATTAAATTAATAGGCCACATATTATTCATTGGTCACAAATCACAATTTACAAGTCACAACTTATTTTATGATCGCAAAATATCTAGTTAATTAGTCACAATTTAATTTTCGGTCACAACTTATCAAATTATTGGTCACAATATATTTTTCGATCACAAATCAAAAATTTTATAAGTCACATATTATTCATCGGTCACAAAATCAAAACTTTTATTGGTCATACATTATTTTTTAGTCACAAGATATCTAAATTATTGGTCACAAATCCTCCACTGTAGCACTAGCACTTCCAATAAACTACCATTTTCAATTTCACCACCACAACCACCAACAAAACACCATTTTCAACTACAAAACTACCACTACCATCGACACATCTATGCTAGATTCACCACCTCCACCAACAAAAGTCACCTCCACCACAAGATCCAACAAATCCCTTTCAGATCCGCCGTCGATCTAACACCACTGCATCAACAAAAACCATTGCCAAATCTCGATGCAGAGCATAGACGCACCGTCATCGCACTGCACCTCGACCACCACAAATCGACGGAGAAACGCCATAAATTGGCAAAACACTACAACCCGGGATTTGTACAGATCGCCGAAAGGCGGAGGCTGCGATGCCACGCCTCAACGTCGCCTTACGAGGTGGACTGGTATAGATCTCTGTAGCTGTTGCACCTCTATGCACAGGAAGTCATGCCTCAACACAGCTGCTCTCGAGGCTAGAGCGTTCAGATCTCCACAGTTGCTGCACCTCCGTGCGCAGAGGCTCTGATGTTGCGCCTACCATGTTGCTTCGTGTGGCGCCGTAGTGGTTGTGCTAGGTATGAGAGCAACTGCACCGGAAGGGGGTGTCGGCGATGTGAGTGGCTAGTAGAGAGCTAGACGAGAGAAGTGAAAAGGGAGAAAATGGTGGAAATGGTTTTAGGATTTGGGAAGAAAAGAGAGGTGGGTATGAAGAGATATACAGAGAGAAAGGAGAGGAGAAATTAATTAGGATTTGGGATGAAAAGTGTGTATTTAATATTTAAATGTGAAATATCTCATTTGCAAATAATGAAACATCCTCCCTATTTTTAGAATAATAATATTTAAAAATAGTGTGTGATGTAGTTTCCACATTTAACAATTAATCAGCATTTTTCTTCACAAAATAAATTCTAACGCAAAATATCCTCAACAATTATTTATTTCCTTGGCTTAAAGAATAAAAATTTCCCTATTAGCACTGCATTCCTTGAAAAGTGAGACATTATTGACTCCATACTTTTCAAACTTCACAATTTAAGTCCCTAGTCACTAAAATCTTCTGGACATAAAAATAACCTTCAAGTAAAGAACAATTTGATTTCTTAGCAACTAATGAACCTATTTTTTATTTCTTGCTCTTGATTAATAATTCTGTCAGTACTAGCAACACAATATGCATTTTATTTTGAAAGTATCATAGTACTACATAGTTATGTAACACATCCTATTTTTAAACTAATCAATTTCACCTTCCAAATCAAAACAAACCAAACAATTTCATCGCCACAATTTACCTAACCACGTACAATTAATACATTTCAGACGTGTTGAAACATATAGATGGAAAAAGGCACTTGGCCAAGGTTAAAACCCGACCAAAAAATAGGGGTGGCAAGTGGCGCCCCCTATTGGAGGGTGGGCTGTCGGTGGGGGCCACTGACAGCCCACCCTGGCGCCTATTTTTTGGTCAGGTTTAAACCATGGCCAAGTAGTATCATTCAATATAGATTAGTCAAAAATCTCAATGCAACTCTTGAAACTTTTGAAACATAATCATTACAAAAAGAATTATATCAATATAACTTTAGAGCTAAAAATTAATATAAAGTTTAATCTAAACAATTAACAAAGATAGCAAATAAGCAACAATTCCGTACTTCCATTGCAGATCGTTGAACTACATATTCTCCTGTAATAGCAAACAAAAAGTGGTAGAATTAAGCAGTGTTATCAGATATAATTGTTGAATAAGGTTAATTGGGAATAAAGTGAAAATACGTAGTTCGACCCTAACAACATCTAGATGGAGGTGAATAGGTGATTATGCGGAATTAAAATTACTTAACAATTAAATAGCAACAAGTCACTATTAATTATTTTCTAGATGGTTAATCATGCAATTCATTTATTCCTATGTTGAAATACCACAATTATGAAAGCAACAAATAACAAAGAATTGATCACGGAGAAACCCAACTAGGTAAAAACTCCGGGCACTTTGCTAGTCAACAATCTACTATAAACGNAATAAATAACACAGAATTGATCACGAAGAAATTCAACTGGGTAAAAACTCCGACACTTTGCAAGTCAACAATCCACTATAAACGCTTTATAACTTACAGTTTACTAGACTAGACGACGATACGTACTATCTGATCTCCTGACTGCAATTCCAATAGCTCTCATGGATTCTGTGCTCCTGCACCAACTCCCAACTGTAGTTTCCAAAACTCTCCTGGATTGCGCTCTCCTACAACAACTCATAGTTTTGTGAAATCGTCTATCTCATGTGGATGCACGAAGAACACCCCGTTCTTCAATAACTGAAACTTCAGTCGCCTTCCCTTGATCTTCAAAAACTCTAACAGATATGAAGGAATCAACAGTTTGGTATTTGGATTTCAGATATGAAGTTTTTCTTACCGTCAAGCACAATTCATAATGAATAATGAAGGTTGAAATCTCAAAAGGATGAAAATAATATGAAAAGTTAAGTGTTTGCTCAATGATCAACCTTATGAAACTGTTCTGTGACGTTTGGATATTTATATGTAGATTAGGGAATGAATGGACCGGACAAAAAGCTTCTAAAAAATGAAATAAAAAATTTCCATTTGACACTATCGCTCGAGCGAAGGGTGAGCGACAGGTTTTCGCTCGAGCTAAGGCTAGACGACAGTCGAGCGATGAAATTTCTATTTCTGACGCTCGATCCAAACCTTGACGATATTTTTACGAAAATTCGCGTCATTTTTCCTTCTTTCCCATTCTCGAACCCTAGACCTAAAATATTATAAATTTTACTAATTGCATACTACTCCTTGACTTTTTACAACATATCAACTTTAGTCTTTTTTGTTCATAAACTTACCAATTATATTAAATACCTAACAAACTCCCCATTTGACATTCTGTAACAAAATTACAATTTAAGTCGAAGCAGTAGTAAAATAAAATTATAAACTCAAAACAACTGACACAACCAATAACTGTCTTGAACGAATTCTGCATTTCATTTTTCAATACCTGTTTCCTAAAATAGACAACTCAAATATCTAGTGTAAAATGTATGTGAAACAGTATTAAGTATAGAAACAGTTCAAGCAGTTCACAATGTTAAAGTGATTCATAATGTATCTGTTCAGCCTCATATCATATGCTAAAATTAAGGCATAGGACCAATGCAACCCAACATACCAAAATGAAACATTGATACTACTAAAATACCAAAACTTAATCTAGCAAAATAGAAATTATATTATATCACAAAATCAAAAGTTTATCATGTTGTAATTTTCTATTCGTCTTTTCTACTCTCCCTTTTTGTCACAATATGATAAGGGACCAAGAAATAATATACAATAACCTAACAATGCAGGTGTTAACAGTCATAAGTATAAGTAATGAACAATAAACATTTCCACACATTTGACCTAAGTTAAACATGGAGTAAATTGTATAAGTGACCTATATGTGTAATGTACCACTAATTTTCTGGTAGTAGGATTCCAAACCTTAATTTTGTGAGAAATGAAATGCATAACATTACTGCCAATAAGGATATTCCCCTATTTATGAAAGTCAAACCAAGTAAAGCACATTAGAACCTATATATTAAAGCTCGTTGTGTATAGATAATGTCATTTCTCCCCCTGACTTCTAGCATATATTTTGTACAACCATGAAGCTCATAAAATTGGTTTTTTTTCCCCAAATCTTAAGTGTAGACTCCTTTTCATTAAGCGCCTAAAATAACCCATGTAGAGAGCTTTATACCTATTAATCCAAGTTAGTTGACCATAAGCATCAGGTTATGAAAAACCCCACATGCTTAATCGCTCAGGTCAAATAGGTTTCGAAAAAGAGCATAAGATATTCAGCCTTTTGCTTTATTGTATATAATTTTTTTAAATCAGAGACTATCTTGAGCTTCGGTCTAATAAATAAGGTCTATTCATGTTCGAAGTCACCCTACTAACATGTGACTACCATCCCAAATATATATGATGTATGCATAAATTAATGTCATATAGTGGTAAAGTACGAACATGTACCAAAAATACTTAATTAATGAGGCACACAAACACCAATAGCTGTCCTAAGAGATTTAAATCGAAGACCATCTAATGGCTTGGTAAATAAGTCAGCTAACTGGTTTTCTGTAGAGATATGTTCAAGAGTTACAACATGAGTTTCCACAAGCTCTCGAATAAAATAATGTCGTATGTCAATATGTTTGGTTCGAGAGTGTTGGACATGATTTTTTAAAATATTAATGGCACTAGTGTTATCACAAAACACAGTCACGATACCTTGCCCAATTCCAAAATCACTCAACATCATCTTCATCCAAAGCAGTTGAGTACAACAACTTTCTGCAGCTATATACTCAGCCTCTGCTATGGATAAGGAGATAGAATTTTATTTCTTACTCATCCAAGTAACAAGATTAACTCTAACATAAAAATAGCCTCTACAAGTACTTTTTCTATCATCTGTATTTCCAACCCAATTGGCATCGGAATAACCAACAAGATCAAGATTTGAGTCCCGAGAGTACAGGAGGCCATAATCTACAGTTCCATTGATATATCTAATGATACGTCGTACGACGCTCAGGTGATATTCCTTGGGATCAGCCTGCACAAACACCTACTTTAAAAGCGATGTCAGGTCTACTAGCAGTGACATAAAGTAAACTACCTATCATACTCCTATACAGTGTCTGATCAACACTCTTACCTATAGGATCATGACCTAACCCGACACTAGTGCTCATGGGAGTTCTAGTATGTTTCTGTTATCTAGACCAAAACGCTTGACAAGATTTTTTGCATATTTTGATTGAGATATGAATAATTCATCATTTGTTTGTTTGACTTGGAGACCAAGAAAGTAATTTAATTCTCCAATCATGCTCATCTCTAATTCTTACTTCATGCACTCAGTGAAATCATGAGCAAGAAAATCAACAGAAGAACAAAAAATGATGTCATCAACATAGATCTGAGCTATGGTGATGGTTTCCTCAATATGTCTAATAAATAGGGTTCTATCTGCACCACCTCTCGAGAAACCATGTTCTATGAGATATGCAGTAAGCCTATCATACCAAGCTTTGGGAGCTTGTTTAAGACCATATAAAGCTTTATTCAACCTATAAACATAATGTGGATATTTAGGATCAATAAACCCTTTAGATTGTTCAACATATGCTTCTTCTTGAAGTATTCCATTCAGGAAAGCACTTTTGACATCCATTTGATATAATTTGAATCCTAAAGTGCAGGCAACAGCCAGGAGAATTCTAATGGATTCAAATCTTGCTACTGGGGCAAATGTTTCATCAAAATCTACACCTTCAACTAAGTATATCCTTGGGCTATTAACCTAGACTTATTTCTAGTTATAGCATTTTGATCATTGGTTTTATTTTTAAATATACACCTATTACTTACATTACAATCGTTAAACCTAGGAACTAAATCCCAAACTTTGTTTCTCACAAATTGATTTAGCTCTTCATGCATCGCGTTACCCAACATTCATCCCTAAGAGTTTCTTCGACCTTTGTAGGCTCAATCTGAGACACATAGCTAGTATATGTCAACTTGTTTAATACTCTCTTTTGAAGTCTCATCCCTTCTTCTAAATTTTCAATAATATTAACTTTAGGATGGTTCGTCTTAACTCTGGACGAAGGTTCTGTAGGATGTTTATCTTTATCATCAGGTGTGGACTCCTTATTATGGGTATCTAAACCAGTAGTCATGTTTGAGGGTTCAAGAACTAAAGTGTCTTTAGGTTCAGTTACCATGCCTAGATCAACTCTTTAAGTGTTCTAGCTCTACCCAATCTTCCCCTCACTACTGGCATGATCCACCACTACATTGATGGATTCCATCACAACTCATGTACAATTATTGTATACTCGATAAGCTCGACTATTTCTGGAATATCCTATGAAGATTCCCTCATCACTTTTGGAATCAAACTATCCCAAATTTTTTCTCTCTCTCAGAATATAGCACTTGCTACCAAATATACAAAAGTACTTGACAGTAGGCAGTTTACCTTTCCAGATCTCATAAGGTGTCATATCAGTTTTAGGTCTAAGATAAATCATGTTTACTATGTGACACGCAGTGTTGATGGTTTCACCCCAGAAATGCATAGCTAGTCCCTTACCATGAAGCATGGTTCTAGCCATTTCTTGAAGTACACACTTTTTTCTCTCAACTATCCCATTTTGTTGTGGAGTTATCGGTGAGGAGAACTCATGCTGGATTCCCTCATCCAAGCAGAAGTTCTCAAGATTCGAGTTTTCAAACTCTTTTTCATGATCACTATGAATTCTTGATATGGTAAAGTATTTCTCATTCCTAAGCCTCTTACACAAAGAGATGATAAGACAGAACACCTCAGTTTTATCTCTCATCAACTCAATCCATGTATATCGAGAAAAATCATCAACCACAACCAAGATATATCGTTTCCCACCAAGACTTTAGGTCCTAGATGGTCCCATTAAGTCCATATGGAATAATTCAAGTGGCTTGCTTGTCAAGATCTTAGAAGTTTGTTTATGAGGCACTATAAGCTATTTACTTTATCGACACGGGCAACATACAGTGGTATCAATATTTTCAAGCTTAGGCAAGCCATTAACAAGTTCTTTCTTGGCGAGTTTAGACAAATTTTTATGGTTCATATGACCAAGTCATTGATGCCACAGTTCAGTTATGTTAATCTTGGCATTGATGTACACGTAGTTAGAATTAGGAAAAATTTCATAACAATTATCTGAAGTTCTTACATCTTCGAGGACAATTTTACTAATAGAATCATACACGGTGCACCTTTTCTGGACAAAACTGACTTCGAAATCAACATCGTATATTTGACTAATGCTTAAAAAGTTGGACTTTAACCCTTTCACATACAGCATATCTGAGATAACAGGTAGTCCAAATATATTAAAGACAAATTTTTCTAGAATAGGTGCAGTAGCTCCATCCCCAAAGGTAACCACACCGCTGTTCCAATCATTGAGAGACAAGAACAAGGCTTTGTCACCACACATATGTCTTGAACACGCACTATCAAGATACCACATAGAGTTATTTTGAGCTTTGAGTGCAACGTAACATAGCAATTCAGTTGATCTTTAGACCTAGTTAGGTCACTCTTCTTAATTCAGACCTTCTTAGAAGTAGAAGTGATTTTAGTTAACCGAGTCATCATCTCAGTTATGTGGCTAACCTAATTAGCAAGAAAGTTAACCTTACTAGAGAAATCTTAACATTTACTTCTAGTCACGAGTTTACGATACCTAGGTCTTGTGTGTCCCAGTACGTCACAATGGTGACAGGTGGGAATAAACTTAGATTCATTTTTGCCCTTTGGTTCATGATAAATAATTTTTTGAGCTTTATTAGTGGTCGGGACGAACATGGTCTTGGATGTGCTAACAGTAGTATTACCATTTTGACCATAACCCTGACCATGCATATTTCTAGTAGGCTTGTTCACCCCTAACAGATTATCAACTTTCTACATACCACTCATGAATGATTGGAGTTGAGTGTTAGATTTTTCAAGATCACTTGTTAAGGATTTAACTTTGGCTTCCAAGTTCACATTAATAAGTTTCAACTCACTCAAATTTTTGATAGAGTCTCTCTTTCAAGATCACTAACATTTTTCAATACAGTTTTATTGACATTTTTAATCTTAAGACTCTCCTCAACTAGTTTACGATAAAATTCGTAAATATCAGGTTCATCCTCAGATTCTTCCTCGAATTTTTCACTCTCTTCATCATTTTCAACCTTATCAATTTCCTTATCAGATTCAATCGTAGCTATAGATGTAAAGACCATAAAGTTTTGTTTATCTTTACCACCAGAGGTATCACTCTAAGCACTCGAATCTGATTCATCATCACTCAAGGTCCTGCTAAAGCCTTACATCTTTCTTTATTTGAACTCTTTTTCAAGTTAAGACATTCATTCATATAGTGACCGTAACTTTGACACTCATGGAATCTAACAGATCGAGTTTTCGTAATAGGAGTCCTAGAATTTTTTTTCTTACGTCTATCTTTCGAGAATTTATTAGGGAGTTCATTTTTTCGTTCTTGAGGCTTTCTCCTATTCCTCATCACTTTCAGAATTTTTTTAACAAAATAAGCTATTTTGTCATCCCTAAGAGTCTCAGCATTAATAGACTCACTCTTTTCTTCTCTAACAGCGTTCGTGGCTATAGATTTAACCTTTTTTGGTTGAAAAACAGTAAGTTCATAGGTTTGAAGGGATCCTACGAGTTCATATATCTTAACTGCATTTAAGTCCTTGCTTTCTTCAATTGCAGTAACTTTAGGTCTAAACCTTTCAGGTATGGATCTAAGAACTTTTCTAACAATTTTGGGCTCAGAAATCTTCTCACCTAAGTTAAAACTCGAATTAACTATGTCATTCAACTTTGCATAGAATTTATCGAACGATTCATCGTCCTTCATTCTAATTTCTTCAAACCTAGAGGTTAACATCTGTAGTTTAGAATTTTTAACCATTTTAGTTCCCCGTGTGTGGTTTCTAAGATATCTCAAACTTTTTTTGTTGTCTCACACATCGAAACTCTCCTAAACTCTTCAGCAGACATAGCAATGAACAGGGCATTCTTACTGTTCCAGTTACACTCACCTAAGTCATCTTTAGTCCATAATGAAATATCAATGGGTGTAACTACACCAACAACAGTAGTTGAAGGTGGAGTCCACCCAATTTGAACACTAATCCAAATACGTTCATCCAAATCTTTAAGAAATGCTCTCATTCAAACTTTCTAACAAGCATAGTTGCTTCTGTCGAAAAATGGAGGCACGGATAATGACTGACTTATCTAGAATATATTAAAGGTCAGGCATCGAATTAAGACTCCAATACCAATTGAAAATACGTAATTCGACCCTAATAATACCTAGAGGGGGTGATTAGGTGATTATGTGGAATTAAAATTACTTAACAATTAAATAGCAACAAGTCACTATTAATTATTTTCTAGATGGTTATTCATGCAATTCATATTTTCCTATGTTGAATTACCGCAGTTAAGTAAGCAATAAACAAACACAAGAATTGATCACGAAAAAACCCAACTGGGTAAAAACTCTGGGCACTTTGCCAGTCAACAATCCACTATAAACGATTTATAACTTACAGTCTACAGACTAGACGACGACTCGTACTATCTGATTTCCTAACTATAATTTCAACAATTATCCTGGATTTTGTGTTCCTGCACCAACTTTCAGCTGTAGTTTTCAAAACTCTCCTAGATTGCGCTCTCCTGCAGCTACTCCTAATTTTGTGAAATCGTCTATCTCATATGGATGGATGAAGAACACCACATTCTTCAATGACTAGAACCCCAGTCACCTTCCCTTGATCTTCAGAAACTCTGACAGATATGAAGAAAGCAGTAGTTTGGTATTTGAATTATGAATCTAATGTTTTTATCGCCAAAAGCCAATAATAGGACTAAGGTTGAAAGCAAATTATATAAAGATGATCTCAAAAGAATGTGTTTATCTCAATATTCAACCTTGTAAAACTGTTTTGTGGCGTTTGGATATCTATATGTAGGTAAGGGAATGAATGGGCCGGACAAATAACCTTTAAAAATGAATTAAAAATTTCCAAGATGATACTATCACTCGAGCGAAGGGTGAGTGACAGGTTGTCGCTCGAGCAAAGGCGAAGCGACAGTCGAGCGATGAAGTTTCTATTTCTATTGCTCGAGCCAAACCTTGGCAATATTCTAGCGAAAATTCGTACCGTTTTTCCTTCTTTTCCATTCTCAAACCCTAGACCTAAAATATCATAACTTTCACTAATTGCACACTACTCTTTGACTTTTTACAGCATATCAACTTTAATCCTTTCTGTTCATAAACTTGCTAATTACATTAAATACCTAACAGTTGGAATTCATTTCCGTCCTTGAGTACTCCTATTACAGGCGTGGTCGTACGACTCTAACACGTGGGACTTCAATGGCTCCAATACAATCCTGTTAGCATTAACATGAATCTAGAAATCAGTTACCAACTATCAGTAGCATGATACATAAATATATAACAGTGAATGAAACTCCAGTTCTTGTGTTAACCTGAAAAAGGATATTCCTTAGTGTTTGATTGGTGATAGTCTAGACCTTGATTGTGATTTGAATCTGATTTTATGATACGTCCAGCGAATATAACAGCGACACGAACTTAGGATATGAAGTAATATTCTAAGGCTTCCATGACCTATCCTTTTAAGGCATGGTGAGTCTTGTTACCAAAGTACCAAAAGGCAAAGGGAACGATGAATCTTGCAAATGCAAAAGATTTTTAAAAAAATATAGTGTCTCATCATTTCATCTAAGTTTAAATAATATTATTTATTTAGACTGATGATAAGATCATACGTCAATTAAGACTTTGTTTGAGACCCATTATTCACATGATTAATCATCTAAAATTATTCTACAAAATAGTTTGATTTAATGTGATTTTGATTGTGATTGTTGTAGTCAACTCTAAATTTTTAACAAGGTTATAAAAATATGGTAGCTTTTATCTTAAACTCTAGGATGAAGAATGAGTGGCTAGAAAATATGGAAATCACCGGAGTCCCACCTTTTTGATTGAGGACTCATTTTGGAAATACATGTAAATAGCCTAAATATAAAGTCATATTTCCAAAATGGCCTTTGACTCTTCCAAATATATGAATCTACCAAAAATACCCCCAACATAGAAATTACTATCAAGTCATCATAATATGAATAAGACTCCTATTAAGACCCAAAAATATTTTAGTTATTATTAATAAAATGGAAAAATCTAGAGGTCCTAGAGGTCCTATAAAACAAAGAAATTTATAAAGAAAAAAAGAAAAGATAAATTAGAAAAAGAATTTGATAAGAATATAAATAAAAGATAATATACAAGCCAATTATATGCATCTCGAGAAGTTTTAAAATGTTTTAAAAATAATATATTTGAAAATTTTATTAAATAACCAGTTAGAATTATGATGATTGAAGACATACAGAAATTTATAGATAAAATAGAAAAAAGAAAAGTAAGAATGACAGTAAAGTGTGAGACACCTATACAATTAAATGAAATGATAATGTTGATTTAGATATTATAAACTACCAAACTTTCATAAATATGGAAGAAATTATAAGAGAATATGGACTTTAAGATTTTAGATTCATTTGATTTATATGATTTTTGTTCGCTCAAAGTAGCATCCCCTCAATTGGTATCAATGCTATGGAGATCATGGAAGTAAGAATTACAAAATTAAAAAATTATTATAAATTAGAAGATAACCAAGATATTATGATGGTTACTATAAATTAGAAGAAACTAAAGGATGTTATGAATATTTAGAACCTATTCCTAATAGAATTAATTGTAATTAAAAACCTATCTATGGAAATAAGAGAACAAATCTTAGAAAAGTTAATCATATGATCAATAAAAGATATGTATATATATATGAAAAAATTATTTAAAACTATCAGGATGAGGAAAATGTTTTATATTACAAAGACAAACATGGATTTTTATAAAATATTACTTAGATATTAAAAGTATTTATCATTATATCATGGAAAAAATTGATAGAGATATAATGAGAGATATAGATAGGTTAAATAAAATACATCAACAAATAAAAGATCTATTATTAACACGAGGAAATTTAACAAATAGTCAGAAGAAACATATATTGAAATTAAAACAAGAAAATTTCAAAATAAAAGCAGAATGTTTTGAAAAAATAAAAGAACTTCCAAATACAGAAAATAACAAATTAAGTTTTGATAAAATAATAAATAAAAGATTCAAAAGATAAAGAGTAGATTATTTTATGCTATCCAAACAAAAATAAAAAGATGAACATAAGTGAAACTTTTGAAGAATTAAAATCAATATTGAAAATATTAATAACTGATGTTCAAGATTTAAGAAATGAAGTAAAAGAAGCTAGAAATGATATAGATATATTAAAAATTGAAATTAGAAAGCTAGAAGAGAGTAGCAAAAATAAAGAAAAGAAAATAGATAAAAAACTTATAGAAAAAGAAATGCATAGGATAGGAAAGAAGCACATAGAACAAGAAAAAATAATAATAGAAACAAGAAGTATGGATGATAAATTTAGAAAGAATATTTTACCAAAACAACTAGAAGAAGAAAGATTGATACAAAAATCACTAGGAAAATTATTAGTTAAAGAAAAACAAGAAGATCAAGATAACAAAGATGAATGAGGAATTAGATTTATTTATAGAAAATTTTGA
>CAIGRN010040570.1:0-15897 GCA_903798345.1 Fraxinus anomala
TTTTTTTTTTTTTTTACACCATACTTTTCTTAATTACACAGTTGCCCCTAACTTTTTATAGACCTTGAAGACAAAGTTTAATGAATTCAAATTGTTATTATAAATTGTACAATTGTTAGGAAAAATAAACTCGACTCGATCTACGCGTGCCAAATCTCTATCTAATACTGGAACTTGATACAGGGCATGGGTGATTTTCTGCATGATCTGATGAATATAATGGAACAAAATGTTGTGGCTGAGGTTTGTAATTTCTTACATTTTCAAGGGTCAGAATACTAATTTTACGTTACTTTTGTACTAATTTGTAATTTTATTTTTGAAGGAGGAGAGTATGGAGGATCTTCAGAAAACATTTGTTGATTTGTTCGGTGAGGATTTGGTCAACATGATGCAGGAGACTAGCGATCCAACGGTGAAGAAGAGGACACGTGAAATTGGAAACTATGAATGGGTTACTCCAAAACGTAGAACCAATGTTTAGACTTTATGTCCCATTCTGCCCATTTGTGTGCTTAATTACCAATCAAATCTGAGGGTAAATTAGGTAAATTAAGTACAGTACATTTTTGAGATTTTCTACCAAGACTTTTGGTTGCTTAATAAAGTTTCTTTTTTATTTTCTTTAGCATTTTAGACAAATTGGAAAATACGATTCAATATTGCAAAGGAGAAAAACCGGAATGATCTGCTTGCAAGAGCTTGTTTACATATTAGTCCAGAATTTTACATAAATGTTAGAATATGGTTAAAAATAAAAGAAAAGTTTTTGGTTACGTATTATATTATTTTATTAAATAATGTATGATTGAAAATTATTTTAAAAAAAAATTGGAATCAAACAAAGGCTCCATGTGATATTAAATGACCACACTTTTTTATATTTAATTGAACATGTAAGTGTTATCACCTAAATTAGTGTTAGACATTATTGATATTAATAAAATTACTATAAATGTTATGCTAGAATAAAAGACTCTTGGTACTACTTTGTTACATGTGGACATGCTGCATGGGGAGCCATGTAGGTCATACTTGTCATGTCGTCGTAAACAATATTAGATCATGTTTGGATGTGATTAAAATTAGATTTTTAGTAAATTTTGATAATTTTTGAAGAAATATGTGATTAAAAAATTGTGAATTTAATTAAAATGAATTGATGAATTATGTGGTTAGCAAGAACCACGAGTTCTTTCACAATCAACGAGCCACGTTAAAGCATTTTGAGACGAATTTAAAATACATGTATACAAAATTATGTTTTCAATGCATCCTCATGTTTTAATTCATTTTTGAGTCTTTAATATTGTGTCTTTAGATCGTATCGTTTGTACATTTTTTATCTTGATATCCCGAGTATGTTCGGAGTATTTTTTTATAACTTTTGATCAATACAAATTTACACACACACACACACTAGTATTTGCCTGGGCTTGGTTATTTTTAAAGTAACATTAGTGTGCTAAATGTGTTGAATTGTCATGAATCACATTCTCAACTCAATGTTTGTCATGACCACACCGAGATAGACTTTCAATTATCGAGCATGCAAAGAGACTAAATTGTATCATTACAATGGTAAGATATCGACGAAGAACTCTACAAGTGTTACACAGCCATTATGATCGTACTCCTCGATCCCCAAAAAAAAAAAAAATGTAAGATACACCTTCTTTATCACCAAATTATATATTGGTCTCTAAATGTTATCCTATTTCTCTCATTTCAATAATTACTACTCTAAACATTTAAATGCTTTTTTGCCAAAGACGAGAACTTATCCACATAAATTTAGCCACAAAGTGATGGATTCTTTGAGAAACTAAAAGCATAGACGAAGACATTTTCAAGGGCTTGATGCGCCACTATACATTACTTTATACATTTGCATCTAAATATATCACAATATACTGGAGCGAGGAAGAAGCTAATTCACTCACAAAATCCATGTGTTTCAAGGTTGTTCCAAAAAAATATACAGAGGACAATGCAGGCAATATCCTATGAACTAAATATCCTATCGAGTCAAAAGGATTCAAATCCCAAATACTCAAGAAGTCAGAACAATCTGACAATTAGGGAATAATTAGTCGAAGTTGTCCATTTATCTAGTTGGTAATAATCCGTATTGAATGTCTTCCATTTTTTTAGTGGAGCATCAATTTTTTGTACATCACTATAAAGAGAATTTTAGTAATATTTCAGGCATCATCTTAACTTTCAATGGCCTCATCTTGGAACAAAGCATATGAGTATATAATATCGACGACATTTTCAAGTGTAAAGTCCATGAAATCAATGATCTAACCTCTTTCTCTATTTGTTGCGCCAGCTCTCTTGTAGGAGGCAATACTAATGCCAGAGGTCCATCTCCAAGCCGAATAGGAGGCTGAGCCAAGTAATGGTACAACGATGAAAAAACATATGATAAGTTATAATGGAACAAGAAAATATAGTGAATATCCATGATATGGTTACATCTCTAAATAAAATTTCGGACAAAATTGAAAGTGGAAGTAAAAACCAAACATGTATCATAGGTATGGCGAATGCATCAATTTTACCACGACAAATTTCCACACAACCTAATAGATCCCGTCCACTTAGAGAAATTGTCATGGCTTGGGCATCAATGGAAGTAGGAGTGGTGTATTCATGAAATGCAATATTCTTCATGATGCTCGCACACAAATTCTGCAGAAAGAAATTAAACAATAAACTTTGAATTAGAGTCTTACGAAAATATAAGAACATGATGAATCCAAGCGTCGTGAATTGAAAAAATAATATTCCTAAGAGCATGAATTTAGGTGCAACACATACTGACCTCAAACAATACTGCCAAGATAGACTTCAAAGCAACATGCTATTTTCCTAGTTAACCAATGTCACAATTGGTAATCCGTGCCAGCACAGTGACTCAAGATTAAGCGATTGCCTTTAGAGATGATGATAGCAAGGAATCAGCATGCCACATGACAACAATAAAAGGTCTTGAGAGACTACAAATTACACAGATAAACTAATCGTGGATGCCTTCGAGAAGATGGGCTTCCCTTCCATGCTTTAAGCATATCGTCTAAAAAAATGTATGCTGGGTTTAAGTGTAGCCAATATTTCTGATAGAATGATAATATCCTAGCTGTAAATATGCAAAATCGTCATAAAAACCCTCATTCTAGGTTTGAAATCCATATTTGGGGCTCAATTCAAGAAGCATTAATTCAAAAATTGATCAAAACCAATTTTCTTAACAAATTTCCAAAAACCAAAAAGTGAATTTAACCATGTACTTTGAATCAAGAATTGACACAATAGCAGTTGCTTTATGATGGTCCTACTCAGCAAATGCTCAAGGAAAGATAGCCTGGAAAAGTGGCAAACAGAAAAAGGCAGACAGAATGAACGAACTATACTAAAAAATATAACATTGCTACTTGGATTGATTTTGTTGATGAATGGACAAACTGATGAAACTCAACTTCAATTTGAAAGACTCATAACCAAGTTTGAGTCTTAAAACAAAATATCTAAGTTCGTAAAATCTGATTTCCCACTCTGCATCTGTTTCGAAGTCAGTTCCAAGGACGAGGGTTGCATTTGGGTAAAAGCGAGCTTAAAACTATGTGACACACATCCCAATTTCTTTTTGACTCTCTTAAATGAATAACTTCAACATATGGTGGGTTTTCATGCACTAATATTAGCAAGAAGTAACAATGTTATCCAGACCTGTAAGCATATTTGAAAAGCAGCCATACGTGTTGGACCTAGCCTTGCAGCCATTGATGCAGCCAAAGTCACACAGATAGTCACAGCTATAACTCTTGCTAGTAACAGAAAAACTGTCCAATCACATAACAAAATGTCAATGAATATATTCAACTCAAGCAATGAAAAACATCATTAATTGAATAACCATTCTTGAGGAATCTAATGAACTACAAATCCCAAAGACTTGGAGGTAATATATTAACTTGTTTCATTAATTTGCATGAGAGAATCACAGAGATCAAGTACTAAGGAAAATTTTATATTAAAGATGCCGTGAACAAACAACAATGTGGTATCGGAGGAATCTGCGAAATGTAAATAATACTACACATATGGCAATGACATAAGAGAATCACAGAGATCAAGTAACTACAGAACCAATTTCTACTTGTTTTTATTCTTTTAGTCTTATCGTACTAAACCTATCAAGAGTCTAATGGATAGAATATGGATACAAAGCTTACTGAGAAAGGACATGTGAAATGGCAGCACCGCTCACACCCATATGGCACAGAAACATAAGAATTGGATCGAAAATTATATTTTCCAAATCTCCTGCAACTATTATCACAAAGAAAAACTACAATAAGATGAGGTATCTGAATTTCTGAGGATAAATTTAAATTTTGTTCTATATATATGCATAAACAAGAACTTAAAAGTTGCTTTACTATGTATCTGTAAGAGGGAAATTAGCAATAGGGGTCTTCCATTTTTCACTTGTCCGAGCCTAATTAATTGGAAGATTATAGTATTAAGGGTTCTTCTGGAATTTCTTCTAAGAAATGACAAGAATACAATCAAGGGATTCAAATTGTTTGCTAAAAAAAGATTCAAATGGTTGTATCCATTGCTTAATATGGACAAATTTCTTATTCTGAACGAAAAGAATAAAGAATGAATGTATAAACAAATGAAAAAGGAGAAAAAAAAGTATAGAGTAATTGACTTACCAGTTGCAAAAAGTGGAGTTTTAGTGTCGTTGAAACCTCGAAAGACTCCTTGCATGGCCAAAGAAAGAATAACAGCTGGAGCCTAAGAGGTCAATTTACAGAGAGCGAGGTTTAGCATTTTTGTTTAAGTCTCGACTTGGCTACCTTATTTTCAACACGTTGTCTATTGCACATCCAATGAAGTGAAACATGTTGCAAATTGCTTTTTACATGGTAGGTAGCATATCCCCCATCTGGAGAAACTAAAATTTCAAACGAATGAAGATCGACTGCTTGCTCAATTTCAAAGCCAATGCACATCATATATACTAACTGCATGATAGTCGCCATTCTAGGTTGAACCGCAATTCATCTTAGCCAACAGTTATCTCATGGAACTCTTCAATGTATTCTTCAACAGATTTACTATCTTCTTTACATTAAACAACTCTGAATGCAAGATCTTTCATAATTAGGAGGAAGGATAGTGTTCATCCAGCTGATGTTCCCTCATCCCACATATCTATAGGTGGCTCATCGGTTGCAAGTATATGCAACCAACCATCTTCATTACTAATTTAGTATGCCACCACAGTCTAGCAGCTCCTTTTAATTTTACTCTCTGCAACTCCGACTTTCTTCATCCAGTCATCATGAAATTCAATGTCCTATATATCCATAAGACCACTCTTCTCCACCTTTCCAGAAATATGCAACTCCAACTTTCTTCATCCAGTCGTCTTGAACTTGCGTGGGAACAAAATGACGGCAAAAACTGTTGCAAGCAACAAATTTAAGAAAATCTGAAAACCAATCAAGTTTCCCAATCATTTATCAATAGATAATAAAAAACAAATTTTACATTAGATCATTACCCTTTTTTCCCCTTATAACGGCTCCTGGCTCCCCTTGAATCACATCATATATTTTGTTCCACTGAGATATAGCCCTGTAGGAGCAAGTTTTCCTGGTTCATTAAAATATTCCATAATGGCTTCTATTTCTTCTGGTTTAAACTACAAGGCCATCAAAAACTGATATCAGTCGTACATTATGTGAAGGTAATAATGAATTCAGATAAAAACCAAAGATGATCTCACAGAAATTGTCGTACAATCGGTGTGCTAATTCACTGGTCACATGAATATAAAAAAAAATCCGCTATTTTTAAGCTTTGGGAGGAGGAAGGTTTAAGATGTTTAAAAAAATAAAAAAAAGAAATTACAAGACATAAAATGAGTGTTAAGGAAACATCATGTAACAAGCAAAAAATAATGTGAAGAGCATCAATGTAAAGGCAGCATCTACAGATTCCGAACAACAAATATAACTTTGCTTTAATCTCTCATTGCTTCCCTCCTTCGCCTGTCAAAAATAGAAAAGCACAATGATTCACATCACTGAAATACTGATTGACAGAACATTACACCTCGACAAAATGAAAACTACGCTGAAAATGAAGAGACTGAGAAAAAAAGGATATGTATTGCAATGTGGATTGAAATGCTGACAGTGATTAACATAATAACCAACAATTTCAATAAACTCAATCTTGAAATTGAAATAATAGAATACCAAAAACATGGTTACTTGGTTTAAGGGAAAAAAAAATCTCTTCGCACAGCGCTCCTAACTGTGCGGACACTGGTGTGTGCGTGGTGTCCGCACACCACGCCTAGTGTGCGGACACCACGCTCCGCTCTGGGCGGAGTTTAAATTTTTTTTTTTCTTTCCTTCTTCTTCTTCTTTTTTTTCTTATACCAAAAATGAATCTGAATCAATTTGCCTTTCAAACAAATAAATAACATGAAACATGAAGAAAATATAAGTAATTGGCAATTTTCCTAACAAGAGAATTAAATTGATCTTTTTTTAAATAAAATTAGATCACATCACATCAAAGCAGCATAAAAATAATTTGTTTTCTATTACACAATCTAAAACAAATAAAAATTACATCGAAAACCAAATTAAACATATGAAAACCAGCAGAACAAAAATTCCCAACTTTCTAACTCTCTATGTTCGTTTTCTATTACACGATATAAAAAATAAAATAAAAAAAAAATTACATCGAAAATCAAATTAAACAAATGAAAACCAGCAGAATAAAAATTCCCAACTTTCTTACTCTCTGTACTGCATGAGAATTTGGTTGGATTATTTGTAGAGTTGACACACAACAAATTGGAGCCGGAGATGCCGAACTATAGAGGAATGTCAAATTAAGTGTCGCGATTTGTGAGAGAGTTTATTATAAGAAAGAATAATCACTGCAATACCTTATATATGCATGGAAGAAAAGAGGATATTTTACATGTGAAAATGAAGTCGGTTATGAAAGTAAAGTCGGTNTGAAAATGAAGTCGGTTATGAAAGTAAAGTCGGTAGTACTGTAGAAAAATCGGTTACAATGTGAAAACTCATGTGAAAAAAATGAACAGTACACAAGAGATTCCCTCTTTTAATAGATGGGCTCACCGTGATCAAGAGCATGTTTGGGAATAATAAATTGACGGTTTAAATGATAAATACATAAAAATAAGTAATGAATAAGTAAGTAATGTTTGTGGATCTTTCGAAATGTGCAAATAAAAAATACTTTAGTCCTTGTTTGATCCTCATTTTTTTCAAAATACATTTTCTCTTTTATTTTCAATCACATTCTTCAAAAATAATATTACACACAAATTTAAATTTTTTCTTTATTTTTTAACTACACATTTTCTATTACTCTACTTTTTCAAAATGCATTTTATACAAAAAATTAGGCTCAAACTAAGGATGGCAATGGGCCCCGCCAGGCAATTCCCTGCCCCGTTACCCGTTTAAGGAGAGGAGGGGCGGGGCGGGGGCCTTGCCCCGTTTAATTTTTTTTTTTAAAGTTTTTGGTAATTCAGTTTATTGTCCCCATTCATTAGATTGAGACAATAATATATTTTTTAAATTTTTACTTATTTTTAAAAGTTAAATTATTCAAATATATTTGGTAAACTAAAACTTTTATTGTTTGTTATATTTTTTAAATAATTTTAGTTGCCATTTTCTATTAGAATTAATAAAATTTCGTGAAATTTTCTATTTACCCTTTGTTTGAGGCTCATTATTTTGGGCAAAAGAATGATAATTTTGGCCGTTGGAGTCAAAGTTGGGCCCCACACAAGACTTGAGAAGTCAACAATTTTCAGATGATATGATGGTTAATGGCTATAATTCTCATTATTTTGCCCAAATAATTTGCCTCAAACAGGGGCTTAAAATATTGAATTCTGAAAAAAAAAATAATAATAAACGGGGTGGGGTGGGATGGGGCAGGGCCGGTGGGGCACCCATTACCGTCCCCGCCCTCAACCCGCTCCGTCTCTACCCTGAATACTCGATTAAACGGGTAATTCCTGCCCCGTTCGGGGTAGGGCCCGCAAATTTGAGTTTTATCTAATTTTTTTGCCATCCCTAACTCAAACGGACCCTTATTTGTGAACATGAGTTAAACATAGAATATAACCACTTTGCAAGGATAAATAACATCACTCGTAAAATCTCCACACGATGCAGAACGCATTGAGGTAGTTCACAAGCTAGTTGAACATAAATTATGAACTTTGACTTTTCACAATTATAGGTATCATCATTTTTTTAGTTTTTATGCTCGACTTTATATTGAATTACTACTTGAACGTAAAGTATGAACTTAGGAGATGTGTTCAACTGAAACTTTTAAAGACTTCTATAGACTTTTTAAAGCAAGTGACGTTTGCTGATTTTATAAACTTTTAAGTGACTTTTATGGATTTGTTAAGAATTAATAAAAGTCTTCCAGTGACTTCTATAGATTTGATTAAAGATTTTTAAAAACTTTCATCTTACAAATTCGTTATGTGTCTGAAAAATTACATTCTTTCTTACTACCTAATTAATATTTTGGGAAAATTGCAGTATTAGTACCAAACATTTTATTAAGTTACAGGCTTGAACCAAATATTTTATTTGTATCACTTATGGTACCAAATCTTTAAAAAATTCGCCCTCGAAGTCTAAATGGATGGAAACTGTTAATTCCTCTGTTAGTTGACCTAAAATCAACAATTTGACCAAAATTTGACAAATTTTTAAAGGGTAAAAAGACAACTTTACATTTTTTCATTAAAAATGGTTAAAATAAAAAATTAAATAAAAAACTAAAAAAGAAAACATCTTCTCCACTTACCTCACAGAGACCCCACCCACCCCAAAACCAGAAACCACCCATTCCCGACCACCTCCACCTATCCACACTGTCGTCGTCACCACCAACACCACCACCATTTCTACAATAAAGTCATGGTTAGCAACCTCAATGGATTGCAATCAACTTCAAAGTTCAAATGAAGGAAAAAAATTCATTAACCTACCCAAACCAAAACAATTTAACAAAATTTACACAAAATTTCTCAAGCTGCCAAATCTAAACACGGGCATATAATTAACGTTTGCAAACAATTTCAGAGAAAATGATGTGAACAAAATCAAATTTGATTTGCTAGGCTTTAGTTTGGGAGTGGCCCCCGGGAATACTTGAACTTGAAGACAAACTAATTTAGAAATTATGAGGAATCGCAACAGCAATGAGCGTATTTGTTTCTACCAATGCGACCTCATTGTTCGGTGATGTACAATTTTCCCCTTTTGCTCCATCAGGATATTCCCTATCAAATTTGTGCAAAAAATTTGCTAACACAAATTCAACTAACCCCACTGCAAACCTAATCCTTGGGCAGATTCTCTAACCATTCCCAAATGGAATATATTCACGCAAAATCACTTTTCGCATATCCCATTTGTAGTCCCACTTCTTGCTTGCCTAATTGTGGCAGTTTTCGGCGACAAGCTGCGATGTCGACTATGGCAGGAGAGAAGGAGGTGACGGCAAAAGATAACTTTTTGGGATGAAGAAAGTAGTGGTGGTGCTGACGATTTAGGTGGATACATTTGTTTTTTTGGGTTTTGGTTTGGTTTTGGGTGGGGATTGAAGAAGATAAGGGGTTGTACTCTTTGTATTTCAATTTTGTATTTTGAGTTTTGAATTTATTTTGAATTTTGTGTTTTAAGTTTGCATTTTAAGATTGTTGAAAATGTGTTCCTTTTGGCATTTTGAAATATTGTTTTCAAAAATAAAAAAAATAAAAAACCCGTTTACTTTCCCCTACCCTATTTCTCTCAATGACGCCCATCGCCGCCGCCGCCATCTTCATCTCCGTCACTGCAGTCGATACCACAATGACCACCTTCACCTACAACCTTTCCGCTAGTGAAAGAAATCCCTAATTCAAACCCCCTAGCCGCTACAGTCGCCGCCACCACCTTAAATCAGTTTTGACCAGTGGTAAAATTGGCATTGACTCATGGTTGGGCAAGGTGCACCAGGTGGAGAAGAGGCTAACCCACGTGGTCCGAGATCGTGGGACGGCCAGATGGCGTCAGAATTTCCAAAACTCGGATAGCGTTTTCGGACTTTCGCGACTGTTGTTCTTCTCGGATGAAATCCGAACATTGTAGAGTTGTTTGGGGGTGGATTGGGGACATGATTGGAGTCACCTGGGGATGAGCATTCGACCAATGGTGTCACACGACCTTGGGCGTCGTCAGATGTGAAGTTTTCGGTAGAAACAGGTAGCGCCAGAATGGTTTTTTGGCTTTTAATTTCTGCTGATTCTTGCTGTTTCGTGGTTGATAAATAATTGGAGGTGATAGATGGGAGTGAGGTGAGGTTGTTGGTGGTAGAATTCGGAGGTCTAGGTGGCCGAAAAGTGGCTTCCAATCTGTTTTTGCTGGTGGTGGTTGTAGTGGTGTTGTTGTAACTGTGGTGACGACGATGGTGCAGTGGTAGGTCGCGGTGATCCAGTGGTGGTTGGGTTGCGGTGGTGGTTGGCGGTGATTGAAAACACTGAAAAACGCGTTTTGAAAATTTTGGTTTGATTATAACTGAAAACACCCAAAATGAGTCGTATTGGATTTTCTTTGTAAATTTTTAATTTGTATTAAAAAACGCATTTTCGAAAATAGGAAAGAAAACATGTTTTCACTATTTTGAAAAATCGAAAATAAAAAACGACTTGAAAACGGTAAAGAGAACATGCCCTAACTTTTTTATTTTGATTTTGGTTTTTTTTTCTTTTTTGGTTTTTGATTTAGTTCTTTTATTCTTTTTATTCGAAAAATGTAAAAATACCATTTTATCCCTTAAAAATTATCAAAATTTTGTCAAATCATCAACTTTATGTCAACTAACAGATGAATTAACGGTTTCCATTCATTTAGACTTCGAGTGCGAAATTTTTAAACGTTTGGTACCGTGAGTGATACAAATGAAAGGTTTGTGCCAAGTCTGCAATATAATAAAATATTTGGTACAGTGATTGTAATTTTCCCTAACATTTTCGAGAATCATGATACCCACAAAATTTTATTGGGTGAAGTCACTAGTCACGACCAAATCATTCAATTTTGACGCAAATAAAATAATAAAAAACTTTTATATAAATTTCTAAGAAAATAACCAAAAATTTTCATGAAATTAATATAAATTTAAAAACACAAATTGCTCTTAAGAAGAAAAAAAGAATAGATCGATTACATGAAATTCTATGTTTTGAAACAGTTGCATTAATTTCAATTCAAATGTAATTATATATATATAACATCAAATAAATTGAAGAGATATGAGAAAATCCTAAAATTGGAAAAAAAAAAAAGGTTAATTTTTTGAGCTCTGAAATCTTCAAAAATCTATATGATAATATTTTTTTTTTTTTTGAAATTTGCTATTTATATTTTTTACCAAAAAATTTCCAAAAGTCCAGCAAATAGAGAATTCTCTAAAAGTCATCGTTTATTTGAATACTTCATGACTTATATAGATTTTTAAAAAAATTCAGTTGAATATGTCGTGACTTTTAAATACTATAGAAGTCTCAATTGAATATATTTAAACTTTTAGAGCTCAACTGAATACACCTAAAGTTTTTAAATCCTCAGAAGTTTTTAAAAGTTCTAAATGAATACACTTCCCTTCTAAACTTTGTCAAAAATGGGCAAGTTTTTTAAAATTAAAATAATTTACTTCTATCTAAGCCCTTGTTTGTCTACTATTAATCTAAAAATTTGTTTGCTATAATAAGATTTTCCACCACACATTCACTCAATAAAATATTCTACACACGAACTAATAAAATTACTTTAAATTTCAATAACACATTTTTCAAAAAATGCTATTCATTACTCAAATCTTCAAAAATCTATATGATAATTTTTTTTTTTTTGAAATTTGCTATTTATATTTTTTACCAAAAAATTTCCAAAAGTCCAGCAAATAGAGAATTCTCTAAAATTCATAGTCTATTTGAATATTTCATGACTTATACAGATTTTTAAAAAAATTCAGTTGAATATGTCGTGACTTTTAAATACTATAGAAGTCTCAATTGAATACATTTAAACTTTTAGAGCTCAACTGAATACACCTAAAGTTTTTAAATCCTCAAAAGTTTTTAAAAGTTCTAAACGAATACACTTCCCTTCTAAACTTTGTCAAAAATGGGCAAGTTTTTTAAAATTAAAATAATTTACTTCTATCTAAGCCCATGTTTGTCTACTATTAATTTAAAAATTTGTTTGCTATAGTAAGATTCTCCACTACACATTCACCAAATAAAATATTCTACATATAAACTAATAAAATTATTTTAAATTTCAATAACACATTCTCCAAAAAATACTATTCATTGTTCCATTTTTCTTCCAATAATGGGAGACAAACATACCCTAAATTAAAATAAGAAAACAAATATAATTATTCATAAAGTATAAAGAGCAAATGATAAAATGAAAAATATATGTTAAGAGGGGAGATTTTTGAAATTTTTAAGAAGGGAGATTTCTCTGTTACGGTTAAAAAAAAAAAAAAAAAAACCTTATGGGGTTTATTTTAATCAAAAATTGTGTCATCTTCAAAAAAATGAATGAATTCAAAAAAAAAAAAAAAAAATTGACTAGAAAAAAAGACTTTTTTGGTAAAAGAAAAATAATAATCGTCCATTCCGTAGTTCCTTAGATCCAATCCATCTTCCCCACATAGTTACTCCCGAAATTGATCACCATGTTGCTTCCGTCGGTGGTAGATATTATTTATATTATTGCTTTTTCTCATTTTTAATCTTTTTCCCAATTTTTAACTGATCAAATCACTGAAATTTTACTGCTATTTTAACTTTATTTGCACCCTTTAATCTTCAATTAGTTCCCTTAAATTTGGCTGATTCTTCTTTAGTTAATATTTATGTGCGATTCAGTGATTTTGTATTTGCGTTTAATATTATTTGCGAATTCGATTTAATTTTATTTTATAATTTCCTTAGGGTTTTGGTTTTCTTACCACACTGTAAATTGGGAAAATCTTGAACGAATTCGCTTTCCCATATCAGAAATGAACTTAGTTTTAGCCTTTGATTTCAGTCAGATTTACTTCAATTTTAGAGGGGTCTAAAAAGAAACGAAATTTGTTCTAGATCCTTCAAATTTCAAACCCTAATGGCTTCGATTCGATTGGATGCATCGAAACAGTATTATGCAACAAGCAGTCTTATAGTGGGCTATGCTTTGTGTTCTAGCTTGCTTGCTGTGATCAACAAGTTTGCCATTACCAAATTTAACTACCCTGGACTCCTCACAGCTCTCCAGTACTTAACTTCAGCTCTTGGTGTGTGGATCCTTGGGAAACTCGGGTTCTTGCACCACGATGCCTTCGCCCTTGACACTGCCAAGAAATTTCTTCCTGCAGCCTTTGTTTTTTACTTGGCCATTTTCACTAATACAAATCTGTTGCGCCATGCCAATGTGGACACGTTCATAGTGTTCAGATCCCTGACGCCCCTTCTGGTTGCAGTAGCTGATACCGCATTCAGGAAGCAGCCATGCCCTTCAAAATTGACATTCTTGTCCTTGGTGATCATTTTGAGTGGTGCGGTTGGGTATGTTGCGACGGACTCTGATTTTACACTGACTGCTTACTCGTGGGCTTTTGCATACTTGGTAACAATCACAACAGAGATGGTTTACATCAAGCACATGGTGACCAATCTCGGGTTGAACACTTGGGGATTTGTGTACTACAACAATCTTCTGTCATTGATGATGGCACCCATCTTTTGGATTATAACGGGGGAGTATGTTGATGTGTTTGCAGCCTTGGGATATTCAAGTGGAAGGAATTTATTCGAGCCAGTTGCATTTTCTGCGGTGTCCCTGTCTTGTCTGTTTGGGTTGCTCATTAGTTTCTTTGGTTTTGCATGTAGGAAGGCCATTTCTGCAACTGCATTCACAGTGACAGGAGTAGTGAATAAGTTTTTGACTGTTGCAATCAATGTGTTGATTTGGGATAAGCATGCTAGTCCATTTGGTTTGGTTTGTCTGCTGTTAACTATTGCCGGAGGGGTTCTCTATCAGCAGTCAGTTACTGGAGCTGGAAATGCTTCAAACCAGCGCGAGCCTGCAGCATTGAAGCAGATGGAAACTAAGAACGAAGACGAAGGTTATGCTGGCGAGGATGAAGGAAAAGGCATTTCTGGTAAATTTTCTGGCGTATGAACATCTTTTCTTGCTCTGGCTGCTGATGGAGAGGCTACTTATTTAAATATTCATGCACACGGCTAGTGATTATAAAACTTACATGTATTTCTCTAGATTTTAATAAGTATTAAATAGATTTTCGGTTTAGCATATCTGCTTTTGATGAACATTATGGGGTACGAAAGTAATGCTTTCCCTCAATTATTCCACTCATGGCTATGGGCATATTTTACTTGAATTATGCTTTATTCGTTTGCCATATAGATAGATTCCTTGAAGCAGTGGATATTACTATATTATGCATTTTGCAATGGCTCTTCCCAGGGTAATTTACTTTTCGTAGTCTCAATGATGCATGGAGCATGATATTGACCGGGTTTAATTCTGATACATTGGACTCTTTTTGCCCATGTTTCTTTTTAGAAATTCTAGGTGTCTATTATTGTTGCATGTTACGATCTCTCTTTTGAAAAGATCCACGGTGCTAATATTGTTTCTTTCATCCATTTCCTTTCTTTCTTAGCTAATCTCTAAGTTCCAAGAAGGCCAGTGAGAGTTGAATAAATGTTATTAAGCAAATTACTGTGATTATTTTAGCCGTTATTGAGGTTAGGGTTATTGAAACACAGTGCTAATGAATTTTGTGCTCGAAATGATAAAGTAGCTCAACCTCGGATAATAGATGCCCCTTTGCTATATCTCTTTTGAAAGAGCCTTAGAAGGCTAAGGACGCATGTTACTTTCATCCAGTTCCCTTTCTTTCTTGGGTTTTTCTCCGACTATTTGAAGAAGTTGAAACTTGAAGTGTGATTAAGCGATTGATTTGATCATTTAAGCCATTATTGAGGCTGTGGTTATTAAAAGTAGTGCTTAAATATGTAATAACTATTGTGCTTGAAATAATAAAGTACCTTTGAACAATAGATGCCCTTTTTGCATTCTCACTTTTTGAAGGCCTATGATGTTTGTTGCTTTCATCCATTTCCTGTTTTTCTCCTTGTCTCCTAGTTTTGGAAAGATTTTGAAAATAGAACAAATGTGAACTGAATGATGTATTAGTTTATTGGTTAGGCATTGGGTTTGCTCCCCAATGGTCACAAATTCGAATCCCCTCAGGGCCACTGAGGTGAGTACTCGTCCGTAAACTTCAAGGTCCCGTGGGATTAGTCGAGGTGTGCGCAAGCTGGTCCGAACATTCACGGTTATAAAAAAAAAAATAAAGTATTAGTTTATAATTGAGCGTATAGTCATTTGAACACAGCTTAATGACTGAAATATTATCACCTTTCAACAATAGATGCATTTTTACTGTTGAGCATGTCTTGTCAACTTGGTATTCATCTACTAGTGAAACTTGTCTACTTAAATCTTGAACTAGCATTTGATTAGGGTGCATATAAATGTAGCAGTTGATAAGTTAAAAGATCTAATTGTTTGGAGGATGGCTCGAATTGACCAACTTCATAGCAGACTGTTTACGACGTTGCCCTCGAAAGGAATTTTGATTTTCATGTATGTATGTAATTGAATGTTTTATAATGTTTTTGAATTAAATTATTGATAAGTGAAATTGTATTTAGTTTGT
>CAIGRN010040575.1:0-20877 GCA_903798345.1 Fraxinus anomala
TTCAATATGTGCCAACGACGTCTCTAATCTTTCAAAAATATGCAGATAAGGTTCAAACTGACGAAAATCATCCATTTAACCGTTAATTAACCAAAAAAATTAATTTTGACCAAATTTGATAAGGGCAAAATGACAATTTAGTTAATTTCATATTTTGAAAAACCAAAAAAGATCAGAAAACTTCTTCTTCTTCGACGAACCCTACCAGAAACAACCATCACCGTCACCTTTGACTCACACTGCCACCACAACTCCACAGCTCCGACACCCTCCATCGCCACCTTCCAGCCCACTCCACAATTGCCACTATAAATTTGAAATTAAATCGAGAAAACTCACTCCATACTCGAAAATCAAATCAAGAAAACTCGCCCACTGTTAAACAACAGCCATCGTCACCACCCACACGATGCCGCACCTAAATCGATACCACCACCATCCCAAACCGCCAATAGCCTCTAGAACGAAAACTCATAGCCGAGATTGGAATTGTTGTCAAATCATCTCCAATTTCGAAACCTCAAAATCGACACCAAAGATCTAAGAATCGGATCTTCACCAATCACCCAATCACTAGTGATTGTCAAATCTCCACACAACCACAATCAAATATCTTAAAATCAAAAAATGAAAATCAAAACTATTATAAAGCTTTAACAGATTCATGAAAGAAAATTTTGATATGGGCTGTGGCCACGACCTTTGAGTGACGATGTCAACATTGTGATGTGCTTTTGGATGGCGATTTGGACCACCAATGTGGGTGGGAGTGGGGAAGAAGGGGAAGGTAAATCCACTCGCTTTTCATGAGAGTGGAGTGGAGTGGGGTGGGTGGGGTAAGGCAGGTAGGTACCTTTTTTTTCCTTTTTAATTAATTTATATTAAATTTGTGGAGTTACTATTTTGCCCTTACCAAATTTGATCACACTTAATTTTTTTGGTCAATTAATGGTCAAATGGATGGTTCCCATTCAAACGGATCACATCTTCATATTTCTGAAAGGTTGGGGACGTTCATTGGTACAAATTGAAGGTTATGATAAAGTCTGTAAAAATTGAAAAAATTAGGGACCGCGCTGCAACTCTCCCTTTTTTATATAGAACAATGCTAGCCAATCACGGAGAAGCAACTGTCTCCCTATATTAATTTTGTTAAACTATTTCTGTACATAGAAAAATATTTTTCTTTATATCATTTTTCACAGTTTGCCATATAACAATATATCATCGGGCAGTTTAAAAAATTAAACAGTTTATTTTTCTCAAGTCATTTTTTTAACAACACATCAAATATCATACTTGATATACACTCCAAGTGTATATATAGCATTTTTGTTCTTCAAATTAAGTCATGTTTGATAGAAATTAAAATTTATATTTTAATCTAAGTCAAAGTTAACAATTAATTTTTACCACACATTTTATGCGATCCACGACTTTTCATCTACATATTTTATCAACTTTTATCAAAATTTAAAAAAAAAAAAAAACCAATTTTAATCCCTATTAATCAGGGCTAAATTTTGTCTATAAAAATAATTTATTCATTTGAATTTTAATCTAAATGAAAGCCAACGATTAATTTCAATCACAAATTTTAAGGAATTTTCAACCACACATTTCATTAACTTGTATCAAACTATACTAAAAATCTAATTTTAATCTCTATCAAATAAAACTATGCCCATGTTTAGTTTGGATTAAAATACAACTAAAATCTCAAGTCAAAGTCAATAATTAATTTTAACCACACATTTCATGTGATCCACAATTTTTCAACCACATTTCATAATTTTTTATGAAATCTACTAAAAATCTGATTTTAATCTCTACCAAACAGGAGCTATGTATGCATAACAAAGATAAGATTAAGATAGGTTGTACTGGACTAGATCTTGAACCTTTTTTTATTAGTGAACAATACATATACCAAGTTTTTACTATACATCATTTCAATTTTAAGAAACAAGATTTAAACATTCAAAAGTCTGGTATTGTATATATAGTATATATAAATTAGATTCTATTAAATTACATCCTGAAATCAAGTATTTAGATACCATTTCAAATAGGACTCTCGAAAAGAACAAATCGTGTCAACCGAACAAAAGAGAAAACCCAAACTCTATCTATCCAGAGCAAGAATTCTCGATTATCACCGTCGAAATTTGGTTGATTGAAAAATATCGGACTATTGAGATCACAAATTAAAAATTATCGTCATAGTATATCATGATTTTTGAATTCAATGGCCACAAATGAGGTGATAGTAGAAGTAGCAAATTGAGAAAGGTGATAATCTCGAAGTAGTTTTGAAGGATTTCAAAGTCACAATTGGTGGTGTAAATATTGTATTGTTGCTGTATTTTCCTATTTTTGAATCGATGAAACAATATTGAAACTTCAATCGTGAGTTTTTGTGACGAAAATTGAAAAAATCCATTGGCTTGTAAACTCTGATATTGAAAAGATTTGTTGACCTATGAACTGTGAGTTGCTATGACGGATATTGAAAAGAACCATTATTACCTATTATATTGATTCAATAGCCTTTGACCAATTTTCTGTGATATGTGACCAGATGATATGGATATGTGACTTATGCATTATGACATATGACATGTGAACCGATACATGTGACATATGACCTGTAAACAGTTACATGTGATATTGATCTAATTACATGTGACCTATAAATTGTTATCTATGATATTGGTACAATGGTCTGTGACCAGCTCTCTTGGATATGTGACATAAGGCATTGATCTATTACTTAAGCAATATGATATGGGACCTGTGAATTGTTACATGTGACCTATAATATATGAACTGTAACATGTGAACTTGAATATGTGATATGTTATTCGTGCATAAAGACTTGTGACATATGATCTGTGATCAGTTAATTTTGATCTGTGACTTACATAATATGACCTTTAACTTGTTAAATATGTCGTGTGACATATGAAGTGGGACCTATGACTAGTTTTATTTGATCTATGGTCTGTGAACATTGATCTGTGATCAATACACAATGACCCGTGACCTATTACCACCACAACCACCGGCACCATCACCAATTTCATATCAACTAGTCATTGTGCAAAGGTAATCGGCACCACCACCACTCCATCACTAACACAAATTATAAAATTAATTGGTTACAATTATTTCTTGATCACAGATTATCATATTAATTATTCATAACTTAATAAATTGTGAGTTAGAATTACAAATTTAGTCATCATCACACATTTTTTAAGGTCGCATATTATTTATTGATTACAAGTTAATCCAATCATCTAAATAATTGGTCACAAACACTCTTTATCACATCTCACCCCACTTCGCCACTAACACTAACTGAACGCAACACCACCTACACCACCATCATTTGTGACCACACTATCTCACCACCATCTCCATTGTCAGATCCACCTGCACCACCACCAATAAAAACCACCTCAAAACCCCAACAATACCAAAACATGGAAATCACCATCACTGCCACCACCAGTCCAACAACCAATAAAAACCAAAAAATAGAGAGCGCGCCGCTGCAGAGGATCGATCACCAACAGATTTGAGCTTCACTGTGAAGCTCTGCTGATCGTCATTGCAGCGACATTGGACAATGGTCCATGTGTGAGAGATAGGGTAGAGAGAGACGAGAGATGATGAGAGAATGAAGAGGAGGAGGATGAGATGGGATGGGGTGGGAGTATATAAATTAATTTATAATATTATTATTAATGTTAAAATCTGGAATTTAACCTAATTTTTTTAAATAAATCATAAACTTGATTTTTGACATTGGATGTTAAAAAACATAGGTGTCTATAATTTCACTTTTTATTTAGTTGGACTTTGGGTCTTCAACTTTTAAAATTACTTATTATTATTACATTACTCTAATATGTACTGAATTAAAATTACTTATTTGATTTAAGGGAATATTTCATAATTAAGATGTTTAGTTTTACCAATTTCAAATTTAAGCGGAGTTTTTTAAATTTTATTTATAAATTAATTAATTAAATATATTAAGGTCACAATTCCACATAATTTGGTCAAAAATTTCATATAATTGGTTACAAATCACAATTTTCATACGTCACAAATTATTTTACAAACAATTCAAAATTTTTATAGATCATAATTTGTTCATCGATCACAAATAAAAAATTTATACGTCACAATTTATTCATCGATCACAAATCAATCAAATTAATAAGTCACATATTATTCATTGGTCACAAATCATAAATTTTATATGTCATAATTTTTTTACGGTCACAATTCAAAAAATTTATAGGTCACAGATTACTTCTCGATCACAAATCAAAATTTTTATAAGTCACAAATTATTTATCGATCACGAATCGAAAATTTTATTGGTCACAATTCATTTATTCACTGCAAATTATCAAATTAATTGGCCACAATTAATTTATTAATCACAACTTATCAAATTATTGGTCCCAACTTATTTTTCGATCACAAATCAAGAATTTTATAAATCGCATATTATATCTCGATCGCTAATCAATAATTTTATATGTCACAAATTATTCATTGATCACAAAATTAAAACTTTTATTGGTTACAACTCATTTATTCATTGCAAATTATCAAATGAATTAGTCACGATTAATTTCTCAATTACATCTTAATAAATTGTGAGTCACAATCACAATTTTTAGGTCACGTATTATTTATTTGTCATAAATTAACCAATTATTGGTCACAAACAACCAAATAATTGGTCACAAACAACACCACACCACACCACACCCCACCCACCCCATCTCATCCCACCCACGACCACCGTCGTCACCACCGTCACAACCACCGCCACCAACAAATCAAATCCAAAATCGCCAGCACTCCACAACTGCCATCACCTTACAGCCATCGTCACCGCTACCACCACCACCACCACTACCAGATCCAACCTACACATCTTCACAGACTTATTAACAAGAAACCATCACGGTACCAATACCCCACCGTCCCTGCCAATTCCGCCACCATCATCGTGATCAACCACCACACATCGTTGCTGCCAGATCCACCGCCATCATCAAAACCACCTCACCAGCACCGCCAACACCAACAAAACGGATCCAAAAACCACGCATCACCACCACCTCAACAGATCCAATCGACTGAGAGCACCGCAACACCATCCAAAATCGGATCCTGTCAACTATGGACACGACGACATCATCGCGATGACTGGAAACCACCAACACCATTAGTGCTGTCGAATCTTACCAGATCCAACCACAACTACGCATCACTACCACCACATCACCAAAACCACCGCTACTATCACAACCACACATCACCACCATCTTGCCCGATCTATTCGACGGAGATCATTGCGTCACTATCAACTCGCCATCAGCGCTACCGCGAACACCAACACCAAATCGCTGCTGTGCAGCGATGAACGGCGACGTGTTCGCTGCTCACAGCAGTTGTTCAGCACGGGTTCGTCGCTCACGGCAATTGTTCAGCGCGATTGGCTTCCTCGCCTCGTCTGCACTCGTCAATAAAGAAGAAAAAATGGGTAGAAAGAGAGTGAAAGATGAAGACAATGGTCGGTGAAAAAGAGAGAAAGAAAAATGAAAAAATGAAATAAGAAATGATAGAAAGAGAATGGAAAGAAAAAGAAGAAAGAAAAATGAAATGGGTATGAAATTTAATTTTATAATATTATAATTAATATTGATTTATCTGATTTTTGTATAAATATACTTTAAATCTGATTTTTGAAATGATAACTTAAAAAATCTGATTTCATGTAATTTCCACTTGATTTAATTACCTTTATTCTAAGCCTAGAATGAACAAAAATACCAATATAGCCCATCAAAAGAAAGACTGTTATGTCCAGTGGATCAAGTCCCGTCAAATGTGGGCTGGCCGATCAAGAACTCGTCCACTATCCTTCTTAGTATGAACCATGCTACAAATCCAGGCTCAAATCTAGGTGGGACATGTGTCGAAGCCTGGTTGGACAGTTTGAAAATTTAAAACAAGAACAACCAATCATTTTCTAACAAATTAGTCTGTCTCCTCCTTCCCTGTTTTTCACCCTGGCTAAGTGGTTTTACCCTCTTAGTATGAACCATGCTACAAATCCAAGCCTAAATCCAGGTGGGACACGTGTCGAAGTTTGGTTGGACAGTTTGAAAATTTAAAACAAAAACAGTCAATCATTTTCTGACAAATCAGTCTGTCTCCCCCTTCCCTGTTTTTCACCCTGGCTAAGTGGATTTACCCTCTTAGTATGAACCATGCTATAAATCCAGGCTCAAATCCATGTGGGACACGTATCGAAGCCTGGTTGGACAATTTGAAATTAGGATACAATTATTACATATTTTTTCGAATTCAGCCGTTTGCTCGCAAATGAGACTCAAACTCAGATTATTGACTTGGTAAAACTTTACTCTTGGTCCATATTCAATGCTAATATTGATTGTACTAAAAGGGTTGTTACATAAACTAATCTATAATATATTAAATATGAGTGTAAATTATTTTTTGGACGATTTTAATCCCTATTATAATTCAATTATTTCAATAATATCTTACTTTTCATTTTTCAATATGTAATAAATACTACAAAATTCTTATCATTTATGAATTTCGTGTTATTAATTCTCAATTAATTTAACATTCACATTAATTTAGACTCGATGAATTTTGATATACATGAATTTAGAATTATTAGAGATAAATTTATCTACATATATCTAAGAATTTTAATGAGTGCTTAAATTCATGTATTAGTAATTAATTCTTAATACCAAATGTGCTACAAAAAGATTGTTTATTTGTAGTTTTTCATAATCACAAAAAATTTGAATTATAGCCCCCACGGGCATGGCGCAATTGTAAAGAATAAGTGTTCTCCATGGAGTATCGGAAGTTCGGATTCCAGCGGCAGCTGAAATGCAACATTTATGTTGCAAGATAGATGTTTTGTGGTGACAAAATTATAGTGCGCTTTGTCGTCCCTTTGAGGTTCCTGTCCTCACGTCGTAAAGGGAGGTCAACATGGAGGAGAACCGCTTCCCGAATGTCTCGTCTAAGTGTGCATAAGATGACCGCATCCAAATTTACCTAGATGACTAATCAGGGGAAAAATGCCGCCACTCCCCAGGATTAATCGAGCGAAACTCGGACACTCGAGTTAAAAAAAAAAAAGTGAATTATAGAAGTTTAGTTTTGAGAGTACAATTTTCTTCGCTTAAATTTCTATCATAAATTTTATTTTCTTTAGTCCGTGTAGCAAATGTAGCACAAAAATGTTGCTCATTTGTAGTATTTCATCATCACAAAAAATTTGAATAGTAGAAGTTGAGTTTTGAGAGTATAAATTTATTCTTTTAAATTTCTGTGCTAAATTTTATTTTCTTTAATTCGTTTAAGACTCATCAAATCCTTCCAACCAATTGGTATCAAATATTAATTTTTACAGCACTTATAAAATATTTTGAAATAACGTGTATTGCACGTTCAACTCTAACTAGTGTTTATAAAAGTTCATCTTTGATGCAGCATGCCTATAATTATGTTTATCTAATACGAATGAGAAAAAAAGGTAATCATTGTCAAAAAGAATATTGTAGATGTTGAGATACTTCTCAATGGAATGAGTCATCATAATAACTTGAAGCATCTTCAATGCAAAAAAAGGTTTCTACTACTCCCCAGTGTTTGTACTACTCAGTACTCTTTGCTACTGTTTTGTTGATAAATGTATTAAATAACAAGGACTCACTATTAGTTGGGACACAGACATACACATAAGTAGTGATCGAGAATACAGAGTTCCATACTCTGGAAATACTAAAAAAAATTTAATGCATCTCATTAATTGCAATTTAGGTAGCATTTAAATAGAAAGCCTTCCAATCTATTTGACATTAATGTCTAATAATTTGACGGTCTAATTCAAATTTCATCTACCATGGATTTGTCTATTATTCAAATTTCACCTCTAATGTGTATTTAATAGGAGAAAAAATAATAAACAAGAGAGGAAAAATAAGAAAAATGAAAGAAAGAGATGAAATATTAATGGGCGTCTACATCAAACGGCCTCTTGGCATTGTTTATTTATTTTTTTTCTCTTCCCACGTCAGTTAGACATAGTTATACACACGTTTTATTGGAACTTTTGTAGACGTATTTTCTTTTAGCTTATGTGACAATCTTTTTAGTGCAATACACGTTAGCATGAAGATGCTTAATGGGGTGACACATTTCGATTTGGATGGTTTTTATACCATCATGAAATCTCACAATTTTAAAGGACTTGAAAAAAAAAAATCAATTCTAACCATTTCTTTTGCCAAACCAAACTATTTTTTTGTGATTTGGTTCCATACCACGATTTTAGCGATATAAAAATAACATATTTCCGACAAGTGAAAAAATATATGTATTGACTGAATTTTCACTATAACACTTAGATTGAAATCATTGAAACATAAGCATTACAATACTACTATATTTATAATATTAATATATTTATCTCAAAACAAACTTAAACCAATAAATTAATACAAGTTCAATCATAAAATTTAAGCTTTCAATTTCATTCTTTGGAGAGAGAGAGAGAGAGAGAGAGAAGGGGGGGGGGGGCGAGATAGGAGGAGTTTCACTGAATACTGAGATNTTCACATTTAATTGAATATATCATATAATGCTACATAGATTGATGCTCTAGTACAGTTGATGGTTGATAACATTATTCGACTTCAAATTGTAACTTAGAAGCTATTACGTTGTAATGCAAGTAGATTAAGGACAAAATTAACTCAAACAGAATTCAATTTCTTAATTATTTAAGCGATTTGAAAGGTAACCAAGATCTTTAGAGTGAAACCATGACATGTGCATTAAAATAGCATCTATCTTTTTTAAACGACGGGGTGCCATTTTCACAAATTCCACTTCCGTTAGTCTTTGTATCCAGTTTATGACCAATACATTCCTACTACGTTAAGAAATCGTACTGAATCCAAAGTTGTTACTTAGAGATCGATGAAATGACACGGAATGATCATGCTTAATAAACTCCCAATGCATTTGGCAATGGTTTCATCCTATGGCGCGTTAAACATGAGATCACGTTGACTGAATGCAGCAAAATTTTAGCGTGTCAAAAATCAAGACATTCGAGATTCATTCAACCGAGATTCGTTCCCAAACTGGTTAGAATTTGATTCTGTTAAGTTATGCCAAAAATAGAGGAAGATTGTAATACAGAAAACCAGTATAAATAGAAAATACGTTCATAATGTCCAGCACGTTGAGTTGGGACTCTTAAACCATTGTTTTCTTCTTGAAAAGCGCGTTAATGAGACCAATGGGCCATGGCTATGGCCGTCGGAGAAAACCATGATGCTGGCTGATGGATTTTCTCACCACGATCTTTGGAAACTTTGGCCGCATTTTTCAACTCATCCTTCAGGCCAACCTTTCATCGGTGGTGGTCATTCTACGCAGCGATAGCAACCGCTTCGAGGTGGTAGAAAATGCCATAATCGACAATCGGTCCGCCGCAAAGAGATGATATAACCATTCTCATAGTTCTTTTCATCATAAGCAACTTTTTTGTGGTTACACTACTGTTAACATTGAGGACCATTTGGCCTGATTTCACGTTTGTGATGTACCACATCAGATTTCCGTCCGTTACGTGACACGTTTCATTAGTTGAGGTTGACGGAGATCAAACGAGTAAGCAATTTGATAGATGTGTGAGCCACGACTTATCTTTTATTGTTTGTTGAGCAAGTAGTAAAGTAAAGTTGAGTAAACATTGATTAAATTTACTCTCAACCACACCACCAAGAAACAATCGGGTTGCCTTTTTATCAATAGTACCTTATTCTCTTTTTAGGTCATAACCAACACTAGTCTGAGGGATATTTGGCCTCAAAATTGTATATGCTTAATTCGATAAAAGTGTCAAACAAGATTATATTAACTTTTCTCAGTAAACATCATTAAACTTCTCCTAAACAAAAACCAAGCTTTTGAAGGGAAGCCTTTTGTGAAGGCTTTCCTTTAACTATATCGAGAGATGGCAAAAAGATTCGTTAAACTTGATACCCATTGGATCCCATCTTGAAGTAGGGTGGGATCGTTGCCCCGAAACGAGTATGAGACAGGTAGGAGAAACATGGTCCTCGTCCCACTACCTGCCAGTTTAAAATTTATTCTAAATTTTAAATTTTTTTATCAAATAATAATAATAAAAAAAAAAGAATTATCATTCTTCTAAAGATAACATGAATTGTTTTTAACAATGGAGAAAAGGTATTAATTTCCAATAACTAAAGACAAAAAATTAAATTTAAAAAATAGTAAATAATAAATGGGGCAATAAACGAGGTAGGTGACATGGTCCGCCCCGTTCCCATCCCAAACTCGTCAGTCACGTCCTTTCTTGGGACGAGACAATGTGACAACAATACCCGAACTGTCTCGTTGCCATCCTATGTCTTCGATAGAAATCAAATACTCGAATCAATTTTTCATTTCTATAATCGGAAGTATAAAATAATCCTGTTAAATGTGCTTATACAAATATGAAAATCTAAAATAATAAAGGTGGTTAAAGGGGATTATTTTTCTTAAGGGTTGATTGATGATCGAGTATTATTTGTTCATTCTTGGAACCCTTCCAAGTCGACTCACCATTAAAATACTATTTCAACACTAAATATGAACCATTCGAGTGTTTTTTTTTTTTTTCGGTTGCAAGACTCCAGCTTCTGTCTTCATGATAGAGAGATGCACGGATAACTTAATAAAAATAACAAATTATCGTGAAGTATTTCTTTTAGGTTTTATTAGGTTCTTTTAATGAGTGTTTGATGCACATTTTTGAGAAAATAATACATTTTATAATGTGATGTGAAGGAAAATATGTGGTTAAAAAATAAGAAATTTTTTTGATTTGCGGGTAATATTATTTTATTGAAAACTGTGTGATTGAAAATGAATTTTGAGAAAAATATGAAACAAACATGTGCTTATTATTTAATGATTTTATATTAATGATGTTGATGATTAATATAATTAGATTATATTCTTTGGCACTTTAATTATTAAGTCTTATTTTTATTTAATATTTAATAATAATAATAATAAGAAATGCACTTATAGTGAGTGTATCACTTGGGCGCTGTAATTATTAAGCCTCACTTTTCTTTTACTCTGCTTGTATACTGAGCCCCTGTTTGTCTCTCATTATGGGAGAAAGAATGGAGTTTTGAATAATATTCTTTAGAGAATATGTGGTTAAAATTTAAAGAAATTTTATTAGTTTGTATGTAGAATATTTTATTATTTGAAATTGTGGTGGAGAATGTTACTGTAGAAAATAATATTTTCAAATAGAGGGAGACAAACAAGCCTTGAGTTTGTTAAACTGTATTTATAGAAGCACTTTAAAAAATATTATGATGCAGTTATGTTGTATTTGAAAGCTATTTTGATGAATGTTATCGACAAATTTAACTGCATGCTTTGTGCCAAAGCCGTGGAATGCATTAGGACGGTTGGAAATGAGAACTTCAAAGAGGATGCCAAGCACATAAATAACAAATAACTTAATATTGACATAGTTTCTTATTGAATTTAATATATTGCTTCTTATACGTGGTAATCAATTGTTTGTTTGTCAATTTCTTTTAGTTTTTACTTCAATCCTTTATTCTTTATAAACAATACATGTTTTTTTCTTTTTTAACTAGCTTATGAATATCTTTCATATTTATAAATAAATTTCTTGAAAATTTAAATATTTTTATTTTTAACGTTAACCAACTAAACTAACATGCAGTGCACAGTCATCCCACTAATTTTTTGAAAAAGATAATCATTTAGGAGGAGAAATGCAGATAAATGTGAGGTTTTCCCATCTTCCTCCCGCCAAAAGATTTTAGACTACACTTTTACTCCATTTTTATGTGTGGCAAAAAGGTCGAGTAGCTCGTGAGTCGACTCGTCAAAGATCGATCCATGGAAAGTTCACGAGCCCATGGCTCGTGGGCTAGTAAAAAATGTGAACAAAAAAGTAAATATAATAATAATAATAATAATAATAATAATAATAATAAGATGCAATGAAGAAATAAAGATGACAGATCTTGAAAAATAGGAAGTCCCATTGAATGGCCGTAAAAATATGAACAAAAAAGTAAAAATAAATAATAATAATAATAATAAAAGATGCAATGAAGAAATAAAGATGACAAATCTTGAAAAATAGGAACTCCCATTGAATGGCTATTAAAAATACCTTAAAAAGATGATTTTGTCCTTTATAACTAACTCGGACATTTATCTCTCTAATTCCTTAATAAATTAATTCATAAATTAAAGATTCATATTTTAGTGTGATTCCATCAAAATCTCGGTTGTCTTTTTTTCATCCTATCGTTCAAATAAACTATATTTTAAGCCCCTATTTTGTAAAAATTAAAATCAAAATTTTAACAAATTTTAATAAAAGACGTGATTGAAATATGTAAATTCTATCAAGTATGTGATTAAAATCAATCGTTAACTTTAAATTGAATTAAAAATTTTGATTTTAATTTAAGACAACAATTGAACAAATTTCGAAACAAAATTTCAAGAAAATGAAATTAAATGGGATTCATTTATCTATTATCAGAGGAACATTAGAAACCCCATTTCAGCTCCATTTGACCTTTTTGAGCTCATGGTACAACTACTTGAACAAACGGTACTACTATAACTGCTGCCAGTACAACTCTAGGCATAAACAGAACCACACGATAAAGCCATTAAAAGAAATGCCGCTTGCTCTTCCTCACCCAACTTTCTCCTTTGTGGAGTATTTGATCTTGGTTTTTGCAGTGCTTCATCTCTACCAAATGACCACAATTTCCTCTTCAATGAATCTCCAATCTTATAACTAGTACTCTCCCCACTGCTGCTGGTACTACTTTCATTACTGTGAGTACTATTCTTGGTGCTTGCATATTTCTTTGATTTCTCATTTTCTTTGGTCACTCCCATTAGGGCCCTTCTCTTCTTCCTGCTCCTGATCCCACATGCATTGCAAAGAGACTGCACGTAGCAAAACATTCAGTAAATCAGATTCATTGCTTCCAAAAAAATACATATGTATAAGTCTGTATCTATATATACCTTGGGGCCAGTAGGACCACCTCTCCATAGGGGGGTTTTTGAGGTGCCACAATCAACACAAGTTTTAACATGGGTTGTACCATCAGATAAACCCTTATCACAAATTTGATTTTGGGTTTTCATGTCTTCAGAATCCAATCCCTGTTGAATCAAATCAAATCAAATAATTAAAATCAATCAATCTCAACTTTAACAAATCACGCCAATACATTTATAACAGAAACTCGTACAAAACTAAGCTCATGAACTTGATCACTTACTTTATCCCTCAGATCCACCATTTGATATCAAACACTAAACGATTTTTACCAATCCCAGATGAAATTTATGGATCAAACAGCTAGAATACACTTGTTCAGAATACTATGAACACTCTTCGCTAAGTAAAAACCAAACCTTTGATAAATACCAGCTCCTATAAATACACATGTATAAATAGAGCAAAAGGGTATAGAGATTACGAGAAGGGCGGATAAGGTTTTAGTGAGTGAAGAGGAATTCGGCTATAAGATTGAATTGAAACCGACATATATAGAGAAAGAGAGGACCGTCTGATAAACAAAAAGGGGGCGGGGGGGAAATATTCTGGGGTGCGTTTATAATGGAGTTTATGAAAACCCTAAGGCGCGCGGGGAGATTGAAAAGACGAAAAAGGGCTTGGATACAAATATTTTGATCAAAACAGTCCACCCTCCAAATTGTAGTGGACAAGTACAAAAATGGCGCCATTGGATTTTTCTGGATTGGGTACTTACGGAATTTTGAGAAAATTATTTCATGTTGCCGCCATATATTGTTTCTAGGTTTTTCTTTCCCCACTGATAATCTTGACCGTCCACTTTTCCGCATTTTGATAATATTGGATTTTGATTAAATTATAAATAATTATAACAATGTGGTTTTTTGAGACCTTTATTTTGCTAAAACGTATTTTGAAATAATGATTTTGATGNTATATTGTTTCTAGGTTTTTCTTTCCCCACTGATAATCTTGACCGTCCACTTTTCCGCATTTTGATAATATTGGATTTTGATTAAATTATAAATAATTATAACAATGTGGTTTTTTGAGACCTTTATTTTGCTAAAACGTATTTTGAAATAATGATTTTGATGAAGAATATATGGTTAAAGAATAAGGAAAAAATTTGAATTCGCATGTAATATTATTTTATTAAAAAATATATGATCGAAAATAAAAGAGAAAAATATATTTTTGAAAATAATGAAAACCAAATAATGGCTGAATTTGACTTCCATAAAAAGCAATTTATCTTTATTTGTGTATATTTATTACGAAAACTTGAAACGGAGGTCTCAAACCTTCCATTATCGAAGATGAAATTCATCATAAAGCACATATTGGGTGATGCGGTATGGGGTGGGGCAGGGGATTTCTTTCATTTTCATTTTCATGGTTTTCTAATTAATTATTATATTATAGAAAATGTAAATATATCATTTTACTCTTCATTTGATTTGTCAATTTGAGTCAAAATTACAATTTCAATGTTGGCTAATGAAATTTTGGATGGGACATGTCCGTGGACTCCAGCAGCTGTTAAAGTGAAAGATTTGAGATCACAATTGCAAAAAATGAAATGTTAAGATGAACTCTACAACATAATGAAAGGTTTGAAACCTCAGCTGCAATTTGTCCTATTTATTATGCACTCTCTACTAAATTATAGATTTTAGATTAAGTTAAATTAGTCAAGTTAATTATGGAAAAGTTCAGTATTCATGCAAAAATTGTTATGGCTGAGGTTAAAAATCGAAGCTATTAGATTGACCTATAAAGTTACTGATTCAACTTCATAACCTCTGAGACATTGACATTAGACAATTTTTTGACCAATTTTCTAAACATTCTATTTCAGTTACTGACTCTCGCCTAATTGTCATCAATGATTTTGTGTCGTTAAGTCCCTATTTGAGTTCCATTTTTTCTCGAACTCAATTTTAACCCACATTTTTTCAATAAAATAATTTTACGTATAAACTTAAAAATTTTCCTTACTTTTTAACCACACAATCTTCGAAAATCACTATTGATATAACTCATTTTTTCAAAAAAAGGGGGCTCAAACATAACCTAATTTAAATTTGATAAAAACTTCAATTAACACATGGAGCTCTCCCGTTCGAAAGTATCGCCCTTTCTTCTTCTTTGATAAAGGTGCAGCAAACACGAAAAAATTAAAAAATTAAAAAATTAAATAATAATAATAATAATAATAATAATAATAATAATAATAATAATAATAAAGTGGTCAAATTTTCTATCATACAAAAACATGTATCCATAAATGCTTATTGTAGGGGTTGAAAAAAAACATGGTTAATCCCTCAACTTTTATGGCAATCTTGGAATATTAATTTACAATACTGGGAAAATAATAGAATACAGAACAACCTTTCTTACCAAATATTTTCAACCAAATAGTGTTTTTTTTAAGAATGTGTGATTAGTAAAGAAGAAAAATGTGTGATTGATAAAACCTTTAGATAACAAAGTAACCACTCCAAAACCATAGAAAAATGGTGAAGGAGTGGCGGCATCCTATAAAACCAAGTAGCCCACTCCAAAACCACACCAAATAGATTATCATTTTACTAACCACGTTATGAAAGACAAAACAAAGTTAAATGAAATTGCTCTATTAGTCTCAATCTATCGTTCTAGTAGCAAGTCTTTATCCAACTTTTACAAAGGAAAATTTTGATCTATAACTTCCCAATTTGTTTCCAAATGACAAATAATATCTATATAATACGATATATTATCAATTGATCTCACATGTTCAATTTTATAAATTTAAACTTTTGCATGTTGACGTGGATTGTTGTACAAATTTTTGAAGTGAGACGTGTATATGATGTTCAACTAACATCCGAACAATTTTCTTTATTCGGAACTCTCTGTACAATTAAAATGAGTATTGTTATAGTTAAATCTATATAAGAAGAACCAACAAAGTGACTCTTTTCTCGAATTGCTACTTTTATTCAATCTTCAAGTATTCACACACCACATAATTTTCTTTATTCCACAACTTGTTGTAATCCCTCTTGTTGTGTCCTTTCTTCTTACGATAAAAACAAAGTTGATTATTGAAATTAGATTTCGACATGCCATTTCCATGACCACCATGAACAACAAGGCATTCTCCATCTCTAGCCTCAAATTCAACCATATGCTTCATCTTCTAATTTGAAAACAGACCATCATACGCATCTTCAATGGTGAAAGTATCACAATTATATAAAATCATGTAACTAGACGAAGTAATCGAAGTAGGCAACGAACACAAAAAAAAAAAATTAAAGTCAAATCTTCTTCACCATACTTTACCTCTAAAGTCTCCAAATCGACGACAATCTTCTTAAAAACAGCCAGTGATCTTCCAACGACCTGTCTCGTCATGCGATGAGAATACAAACTCTGCTTCATGTACAATTTGCTGATTAGACTCTTAGTCATGCACAATTTCTACCCCTTCAACCACAACACAATTGTCGTTTTCTCCTTCAAAACATCCTAAAGAATGTTATTCGAAAGATGAAAATAAATTTGTAAAGTGTTTTCTGATCCTTACGTTGTTTCTCCTTCATCGACCAAGTTAAGGGTATTTTATTAAATGATAACAACGCATCATCCAAATCCATCCGCGAGAGCACAATCACATCTTCACCTACCACAACGAGAATATAGTGTTGCGATCCAAAAGCGAAATTTCATACTTCATGGTTGCCATCAAGAACAAGAATCTTGAACTAATTAAAAAAACTAAAGCTATGATACCACTTGTTGGGGGCGGAACGATATTATATAGCACGATATGAAAAATTAATCACAGCAACATCATGAACACAAAGACAAAAAATTAATTTGGCGGAGAAATTGGAGGTTTTATTCAACTATAATGAGGAAATAATTACAACAATTGTGTTTCTCATAATTATTTTTAACTATAGTAAATCAGCTCGTAAAAAGAGACAACTATGTACAGAGGACATATCAAAACCTTAACAATATTCTTAAAGATAGAAATAATATAAAAAAAACGCGTGGAATAAAGGAACAATATTTTTTCAATAAAAAACATGAAATAAAAAAATAAAAATAAAAATAAAATCTGAATTTGAATCACAAACACAACACTATTGAATTTGTTTATATTAATAGCAAGTTATGCTAAATAAAAGCAATTTATCTTCAAACGAAAATATTAGGCTAAAGAAAAGACTGAGGTGCAAGGACAAATTTTTTAGATTAGATATGGTGACAGCCCATGAAAATAACGGGTCACGAGAGCAATTTGTTTGTTACCCAAACCAAAGGACACAGGACCACCGCCTTGGAAGTTGCAACTCACACCGTGCAAAGTTGTATTATCGAATTTACATACAAAATTTGTTAAAAATTTTAAAAATCAATCTATATGCTGCCTCTGTTCTCTAAATATTATTAGTAAAATTGGTGTTAATTTCAAGCATACGTTGAAAACTGTCGTTTATAATTACTCACATTTTGTGATATTTACCATCGTTACTCCTAAAATTTCTTAATAATGTTTTCCGAATAGAGACATTATCTCACATATTCCAAATTGACTGAATAAACCTTGTAATAATTAATAAATTCTCACAAACAAGCCATATATTCAAGCTCATCGACAATACGACTTTTTGGGCTTTTTCAATACATATAAATGTGTGTATATATATATATATAAGCTTGCATGATCAAGTGTAGTTACAATCTTTCGACATACTTGAAATGGGGTTGTTGTGGAAAGAATCGCTTGTCGTTTTCTATTTTTCTATTTTTTTCTTTTTTGGGATATGATTTGAATCTTTGACTTTTAGAGAGTCGTTTTTATTGTAAACTAGTGATTGAACTTACGCATTTGTTCCAATTTAGCTTTTTGTCAATATTTTTAGGTTGACTTACGAAAAAGGGACGTGTCATGTTACCTTTTGTTATTCAAACTTAGAAGATGGTCTGATTGACCAATCGTAACAAAAACAAATTTCAATTAGCAACTTGAAACAAAATGAAGTTTAGTTACATAATATTGTACTAAGATTTATCTAGTTATTTGACCCTACAAAGATGCACGACCGGACATAGCACACCTAGACGTACCTAAGAACTAAATGCGAAATACTTCACAACTTGAGCTTATCCTGATGGGGACCAAATTTTGAGAAGAAATGTGCAAGGATAGCAAAGAAGGAAGCAAGGAACCACATGATCCAAGAAAAGATCAGCACTATCCAGTCCTTGAATTTCTTCTTGGGGGTAAATGTTCTATCAGATTGCAGCAATGCCCTGCAAATTGCTTCCGTCATTGCAAATGAAGTCGCGGGATCCAATTCCTCTGGAAGAATTCCTTGTTCTGTTAAACACGGTATGTCGTATGCACCAGTCGTTTCTGGTATCCCTAGATATTTGCAAATCTTCAGCCGGCCGTTGATTCTGTCCTCGGCATTTAGTGTGTCTCCATGTGTTAGAATCAATATTGGATTCTCATCTGCCATCAACATCGAGTAGTAGTTTACATATACATATATGAGATGAGTAGTGTTAGAATCAATATTGGATTCTCATTTGTCCTTTTAGAGAGTCGTTTTTATCGCAAACTAGGAAATGTACTATCATCCTACGACCTTTAAGTATCCTAGTCTTCTCAAAACAACGTTTTCATGTGTCGTGTCACGTGTTCTGTTTCCATACAACAATAATTTAACAGATTAGAGAAAGGACAAATCTTACTGCATTTTTTGATAGATGGCAAATGGAAGAGGTCTCTTAGTGCCTCTACTGGCTTCAAGTCACCACATTTGAATGCGAATTTCTGATAAATCAGCCACAACCATTACACAATTGACCTTTCTCTTAACATATCTTGAATTTGACAGCTCCATTGATCCACCAATTTCATCCCCAGGTCTGTAACAAGGCTGGTTATGGCGAACTCCAGTAGACATCCATGTTGAAACGTCCTCTAAGCCGTCATTCATTTGGTTTTGAGCTAATCCCCTCGTATCGTACACACAAAACCCACTTCTTGGTGATCTTAGAACGTTGTGTTCCTCTAGAAACATTGTCGTATAATTCGAAGATTCACCTAAATACGGCAATATAAAACAAATACAATTAGATAGTTATAACAAAATAGGATAGAAGAAAGGGGAAACTTTGATGGCCGTAAATATTTGATTTTTGGGAGGCGATCAAACAAAAATGGAGTCAAGCACACAAAAAATTTATCCGAAAATAATTTTATGAGTTTGGTGAACACAATTATTACAACTATATAGGGTAAAAGTCACCCTGATACTATAGGAGAGGATGCTTAGATGGTTATAAGCTCACAAGTCACTTGTTAAACTTAAATAATTGTCAGAATCAATACAATCAACCATGATTTTTACATTCACTCGGTCCACATTTCCAACTACGAACATTTCACTTAATCCCTGTTTGGTACCGTTTAAAATTTAGATTTTAATTTAAATTTAAGTCAACAATTAATTTTAACTACATATTTCATGGATCCCACAACTCTCAATCACACATTTCGTTAAAATTGATCAAAATCTATTTAAAAACTTGAATTTAATCCCATCAAACAAGGACTTAATGTAAATCAGGACTCGTTTGGCCAGATTTTTGGTAAGTTAAAATACATTTTTGAGATTAAAAAACTATTTTTAAACATATTTGAATTTTTCGAAAGTGTTTTATTTGATTAGACGACTTTTAAAATAAGTTAGGATAAGATAACTTACAATCATTTTTATAAAATTCTTTTATTTTTTAAAATTCATTTTCAATTCCACATTCTCGAAATAAAATATTTTTTTATGTAAACGAAAAATCTTTCTTGCTTTTTAACCACACATTTTTTAAACAATTACCATTCAAAACTTATTTTTCTCAAAAATTCTTTTTTTAATGGTTGTTAAATAGGACTAAGAAACTCTTCTACAAAAATCAAAAGTTCTGTCAAACGAACTCCTAACTTATCAAGGTTACAAAGGTCATTCCCTTAAAGGGTGTATGGTCTAGAACTAATTGTTATGACTATTGAAAAAAAGGACATGCAACCATTTGAGATCAATGTGGTGAAATTTAGCTCCTTTTGATGGCAATTTTTTTGGAAAAATATTCTTTTAAATAATGAACTTTTTGAGAATATATGGTAAAAAAATAGGAAAATATTTTAAGTTTACGTGTATAATATTTTATTACTTAAACGTGATTAAAAAAAAAAAAATTTGAAAGAAAGAATGGCAAAGAGCTCAATTACCGTAATTTTCTTACCTGATGTTTGAGCAAAAGGGATGAGGCCAGATCGACCAAGAACATTATACATCAAGTTGACGAAAGAACTTTTCCCAGAACCAGAAATCCCCACAAGAAGGATTGTGACCGCAGCCGGTATATCCATATCTTCTTTCTTGATACCGCCGAGCGGCAACCAGAAGTCGCCGGACCGGTAACTTATCAGCTTATGCCGCAGATCTTCAAGTCCTTCAACAGCAACAAACGCCAGCCTCTCCATTTCTCGCAGCACTTTGATTCTTGGAGTGAGATTTGAGAAATCAGAAATGTCAATTTTGAAATGCCCATTTTCGTCGAATTCTTCC
>CAIGRN010040582.1:0-11254 GCA_903798345.1 Fraxinus anomala
CGAGTAGCAAGAAGAGAGAAGCAAAGATTAACAAGAAAAGCCTTCGGAGCTCCGTTCAGAGTTCAATACAATCTAGCATATTGATTAATTCTTTTCTACTAGTCAAAAATATAACTAAAATATCTTGTTTTTATTATCAGTTTTATTACTCAAATTACTTTTTATTATTAAAATCTTAATGAAAATCATTCAATTTCTAAAGAAGTTTATCAAAAGACTTTCGTAATAACGAGGATTTATAAAAGATGACATTACTTCTTAACTCTTTTTATTATGAATCATAAGAAAAGGAATAATATACTCCTTAATAGAAAACAATTAAAAGGAAACAGACCTTAATGTCAATGAAGGGATTAGAAATGGAGGGTGATGTACGTTTGGAACACCAATTGATATCAAATATAATGTAAAGTTCTCTCTAATGTACGCACCATCCTTGAGACCTTGAAACTGTAGGATATTAATGATTTTATACATTACAAACTTAAACAAAAGAAAATTGAAATTAAAATTGAATAATAAGCAATAACTTCCGAGTTTAAACATTTTAGTCCATGTCTACACAAATCAGATAAACCACAAATCCAAGCATACAAACTACATAAAACTTTCTAGGAATGAATGATGTATTGAAGTCCATATGGTGTATGATGAGGATCAGCCTTCTTCAAAGGATTGGACACGGACATGGGACTTAGATATGAAACCAGGGCTATATAGAGTAAGTGCCCGTACCTTGAGATAACGTATTGGCATCATAGTATCAGGTCTAACATAAACATTGTATACAAATTTTACACCTAATTTCAATTGCCTCTGAGTTGTTCATAGAGATTAATCTTCTTTCAATAGAATTCTACTTTTCCCACTATCCTATTATGGATTATGAGTTTTTGACAATTTAATTTGAATGGGAAACATCATATGCCAGTTAGATTTTTATTTACAAACTGTAGATTCTTCGTTTAGGTTAAAGTAGCACTACGTATGTGGATAAACTCGCTTAATGAAACTATATATGATGTGTGTTGTGTTGCCTTATTCTCCTATATTCCTCTTCCCTTGTTTCTGACCCTATCAATTTTACCCCATTAAGTGATAAAACTATTATGCTGATGTGATTTAACCTATTCAGCTTAGCTCAGATGCTGAATTTAACTTGTGCGGTTTTCTAGGTCTTTCCTTTGGCTCATTTTGGCCCATAATGATTTTGGAGCAATGAGAGATAAAATCATAAACATTCTGAACACAAAAAGGAATATTTTATACCAGTGCTTGCATCCAAATTTATTATTCCTTTACTACATAACTTATTTGATCTTCAATCTGAGGTTCTTTTTCTTGATTGAAAGTCATTTGTTTTACATAGGTAAATACTCAAGCCCCAGCAAATATAACTGATTGTAGGGATCGTAACAATTCCAAGTACTACGTGGTTGTCGTACAGGTACCTTAAATATTATTTAATTTGTATAGTTGCATTTGATCCTTAGCCCCTGTTTGACTCCCTTTAAAACAAAATGATTTATTTCTCGTACTCATTTTCAATCACACATTTAAACAATAAAATATTTTGCATGTAAATCCAAAAAAATTTCCCATTTTAACCACATTCTCCCAAAAAAAAAACAAATCACTATTTGAAACATCATTTTTATACAATGGCCATCAAACAGGGGCTACACACACACACACACACACAATTGAAAACCTTTTTGATTGCAGTATACTGCTCGATTTAATGCTGAGGCTGTCAAGAACTTTTTGTATACTCTCAATGATGGAAAGATATCAAAGAAGAAATTCAACAGTAAGTTTGCAATTACACCTTCTGAATTTTGCTGTTTACATTACCAAAACAGTAGCATCTCTTTTGTGGCGTGCGTGTGTGTTGGGTTGGGGGTGGAGGGGTGGGGGTAGAAAGACTTTAAAATGATATAAAATCTTGGAGAAATCCTATAATACAGCTTGAAATAGTTTTTCAACAAAGCTTCCGAGTTTGCCAAGGTATTGTCAAGCTTAATATAATCTAATGAATTATCTTTTTTACGTATAGTAAGGCATAGATTTGATCCTCTACTTTTATATCATGCTTTGCTCAATAGATGAACCTGGTTTCGAGTTCTACCCTACCTTTTATATGTTTGACTGATTAAAGGCATAGCCTTATATGAACATTGAAACACACTTTAGTTTTTATGTCACTTCCACATTAGTAAAGACTTCAACTGGCCTAAAAAATTTGCAAAGTTTTCACATAATAATCGTGCTTCATATACTTTACAATCATCCTTCATCATGGAAGTTTTAGCGCTATGGATCTAAACATAAAGAATCTAATCTAATTGCAGTCCAGCTCGCTTTACTAGAGTAAGCTAGGGAAAAAAGAGAGATTTTCAAAATTATATCTGGCGGGTTTCTAACTTCTTGACACGAATTGTTTGTTTCATTATTCTATTGTTGCTGGTGTTATTGTGAAGTAGTGGTTCGGAATTTTTTGTCCTTGAGTTTGGGACAAGGACAATAATTCATCAAATAAAACGTCCTTTTGAGCTTTCATGTTTATTAAATTAGGATGATCTTTACGATCATATATTGCAGCTGGATTGTTTGTCATATGCAATGCCTCAGGAATTCAAAAGATTTTTGGAAGCTTTGATTAATCAATTTCACAATAGGAGAAAAGGAAAAATCATGCCTTTTGGTTGTTGATTATGGTTGGTTTTTAAGAGCTTGCTTGGCAAAGCTTAAATAATAATATAAGTTGGTCAACACAAATTTATTAGGATTCACAACTCATTACCTTCTTATTATCCATTCATTTTGTAGGACCCACAACTTATCAACGCTTAAAAGTACTATCAAATAAGCACTTAATATGCCTATTTAAGAACTTCACGTTATTTTTATCTTACCAAAAATATTATTCACTAGAAAATATAACCGAAAATTTACTTTTGAAGAGTGTGAACCTAAAATTATAATTTGATACAATTGGGTTACCATGTTTTCCTCTCTTTCTTTGTTATTTTGAGCTTGTTTGGCACATGTTTTTATAAAATCATTTTTCTACCACACATTCTATGAAACCCACAACTTTTCCTCCACTTTTTAACCACTCATTCTCCAAAAAAATCACTTTTTACTTGGAAAAATCTGTACCACCAAACAAGCTCTTATACTTTTTTCGAAGAAAAAGAAAGTGGCATCAAATTTCATATTCCTAAAAGGATACATTCGCATGACCTACTTGAGATCTATGACATGCTCTCACCATATCAGTTGCCAATCTATGTTTTTAAATCTATGACATGCTCTCGCTATATCATTTGCCAATTTCTATTATTGATAATCTTGTCTTATATGAGCTCTAACTACAGATTTCTCCCCTCCCCATCATATGCTCCTTAGTTCCTTCTTTCTAGTTTATGACGTCCAAAATTTTTGCAGTGAGGCTTGCTCCAGAGGAAACATCAGTAAAATTAACTGGTTATGAGCACAATGGAGTAACATGTATTGGCATGAAAACAGATATTCCGGTAATATATCTTCTATTTTTTGGAAGGGGACTGAGCTTTTATTATTTCTTTTTTCACTAGCATAGGGAATAGTTCCAGTTCGCTTTCTACAGATTTTGAGGATATGGTGATGCTGTGGTCTCAATTCTAACGTTCTGTTCTGTAATGTTTACTTGCTGACTGCTGTTAGTTAAATCAAGGACCAGCCAATCTTTTAGATTAGAAGTGCAAAATTACTAATTTAGAGCTTAAAGAAAGCCTCTACAGACCTTTTGTTGGTTAAAACTTGCCAAATTGATTTAAAGCTTTTGAAAGGCAGGCTGGACTTGATGAATCTTGACCAAAGGGAGAGTGTTAAATGGCTTGACCCACCGGGGAGAGAATGGATTGTAATGAAGGGTAGAGGAAGAGAAAAACTATTAAGACGACTTTTAGTTACAAGCCCTTGTAGCGTAATTAAGCCAACCAACAAGACAATTGCATGAATGCCTTAAAACTATAATAGTAGCAGAAAGCTGTCTAACTGATGGTGATGCTGCTTCAGCTACGCAATATGCATGCATATAATCAATGTTATTCAGGCAGTACAATGTTGTTCCCTTCAGCTGCTCTGTTTCGCTTGAGCAAATAGGGCCCTGAGATTTGATCACTTGAGTTAGACAACTATCTCTCTTCTCTCAGTCAAAAGCTGGTTGTACCAGGGCATACACAGAGCCCCCCCCACATTCCTTCTTTTAGATGTGAAATTGGAACATTTGGTGTGTGTGGTTATTTCATGTCACTCTTACCAATTTAATTCTGCCAGTTGGATTTTTTGCCACTGTCCCAAAATATCTGAACTGTCGGAAGTATAATTTACCCTATAACTGCGGCTTGGAATTTCTGTGTCCACTATTGAGGTCCACCGTGTTGATCATATGTACTGCCAATCTCTTTCTTCTCACAGAAAATGGCTAGTCACTTGAAAGGATAATTACATTATTTTCCTATCTCGTTTTGCTTTGAAGTAATGGAATAACGAACAAGTTTTAACAAAAAAATGGGAATTTGAATATCAAAAACATACAGGAAGTGGTCCATCAAACTTCATAATTGCTAATTGATTGTCCAACCGATGGCTGTTAAACTGATCCTAATGTATTAGCATTGACAATTGATTGATGATTGAACACATTTGTTGCTCACTCATGTTAAACCTTAACTATCATGGAAGAGGACAGAGAGATTAAATGTGTGCATTTGCAAAAATGCAAAAAAGTGCAATTAAAGTATCTTGGTATGATTCTTCAAAATTTACGCATATATTTCTAAGAACGAACTGAATCATGGCAATAGAAAAATATGTGACGCGTGCATTTCTAAGCGTGGCTGTTAATATCTCTCACTGTCCATTGTTATCACATTAAATAAAATATGTTTTTGGCAGGTTATTTTGGACGAAGCAATAGTGAAGCTGATCCCAGATTTCTTCTGGTTGGGAGGTGGAGAGATTGATCTTAAACTGGGGATCAAGACTTCAGAATTTATCGATTTTGCAAACCCATTCATTATTAACTGTAGCGGTTGTTGATTGCCTTGATTTTTGGTGAAATTAAGCGTAGACTAAGGCATCTGGTATTTACATGACTTTTGACAATTCACTCAGTAATTCATATATCAAACAAATTCTAATTAAATGGGATTCTCTTGTTCAATTTACATGATTTTTATGTTATTTATCTACTTCCTCGAATCGAATGGTCAATTCATGATAATCTTTATTTATTTATTTTCTTAGAAAAGAAGAGGCATTTTTTACGAATTCGTTTTTAATTGATGCTTGGTGTAGTTGGGACAATTAACTGAAAGTGCAGGAACTGAAAACACAAGTGTCTGCATTACGAAGAAATGAATAACATCATCATTTATGTCTATGGCCCAACGTAACGATTGTATATTTCTTTATTCACGACATATTTATTACAGAAAAAAACACACCATGCATATAATGGGGGACCGTCGACCATCCACCAATTCATCGCATTCATAACAGCTGCAACTTGTAATAGATATTTAATTTCTGTAATTTTATAAGCACATTTTTTTTTTGGATTTGTACAAAACTCAATAAAAAGTTAAAATCTTTATCAATTATTAATTCTAGTATCAAATAGTGTCATTAGCTACCGCAGCTGAGATTCTTCTTTATTACCCTTGTCAAGAAAAGTAAAAGATCAGAAGTCTGAAACAAAATCGAAAAAATTGGAGAAATTAAGGTTGAACTTGAATCTAGGGTTCTTTGTTATGAATAGGTGGTTTACGACGTGGTTGTGCGTAGTCCATCACCACTATGTCCTCTATAGTATCACTTTTCTTGAATATCGTATTTTTCTTGGCTTTCTTCGAGGGAGATTCCAGTGTCAATCGCCCTTCTCTCTTCCATTCCTGCAAACACATAATTTCTAAGTTCTAATGAGCCCAAAAACTAGCTCACACTGACGGTTCCAGTCACTCTTATTCTGAATTTTCTTTACTAGTTTAGTTTTATGTTCAATATTTTAGGTGATTGGAGGTAAGGGCTTCACTTATGGTCCTCCTAAGCTTGTATTTATATTTGTTTCGTTTAGTAATTGCACCATGCATGCATGCAAGTACACGCTACAAAGCATGTGTTGGCCAAAGAATTTAAGGATTATTCTTGTCGTACATAATTTATGTACATAATGGTGTACATAAATTATGTACCCCTAGCATTACTCAGAGTTTAAAGGATGTACCCTTTTTTCAGCTGTGTCCTCAAAAATCTTCCCAAAATGTGTCATCTTAACTTTGTTGCCTGTAAAGTTATCCGATTTTGAGAAGAAAAAAAATTGCAAAAAATGGTACGCAGGAGGCAATTTGAATGGTTGAAAGGAAAAAAACACGATATATAGCAAATCATCCACTAGCTACGCTGGTGTGCAAGGATAATAATAAATTTTTTATCAAAGGCCTGATCCGTACATAATTTTCATAAAATAAATAGGATACATGTTTATTTATTTAGATTTTACTTTCCTTCACTATTATTGTCCACTTCAAGGTGGAATACTCCCTGCAGTGCAGACTGAGCATAGAGATAAAAATATTCAAACAAATACTCTTCTAGCTTATGAATAAATAAATGAAAGATTATCTTGTTGGCAAGTGGCAACCTTTGATGTCTTCAGCTTCCTTAACTATGTATGCCTTCTGATTCTTTAGCTTCATAGTATTTGCACCATGAATTGTCTTTTCACCATATTCAACCCTGAAATTGCCTTGCACCACAATTTTCTCTTCCCCTGGAGTCTTCATATCCTGCAGAATGATATACGATATTATATAGCCCCTGGTTTAGATAAAAATTATAGTTTTAGTAGATTTCAATAATTGTTGATATGTAATTTTAAAGTTGATAAAAGTTGTGGTTCTTATGAAATGTGTGATTTATAACGAGTCTGAAAAAAAAAATGAATTCTAAGAAATTGGGGCAAAAAAGGCGCATAGACTCCTAGCATTCATCTCCTACTTGGTGGTAGGCATCTTCTTCCGATATATAGCTTGCCTAATTATAGGTTTCGTTGATGTTTTACTTTGCTCCCACTTTGAAGTACTATTCAATTTTAATATTGTTAATAAAATATTGGGATGAGTAAATATATGATGAAGGTGCCATATGCCCATAGAGGTGTGACGAGCTAGTTGGGATATCTAGATGCACTGATTCTCATCTCCAACAACCTTATGTACAAATAAGCATATAAAACTAACATTTCCAGAAAGCTGAATTTGACTGCTGTTTTCTTGATCAAAAACTGCAAGTGGTCGGCCTGTGCATGCATACAAATAATAAATATACAGAAGAAAATAAACAAGAGAAGACATAGTAGTTGAGAGATTAATTATCTTGTGATTCAGAGAATAAGAGTAAGGTGGGATTGTGAGTTTGAGAGAATAGGATTTTGATGCATATATGTAGTGAGAAGGGGGGAATGAGGCATTAAATGCTGGTATTGTAATAGATGAATTTGGTTTAGAGAGAACATGCAGGTGCCTGGTGCTGAACCCTTGAAATCAAAACTGAAGATATTGGAGGCAGCTCACCATGTCCCCATTTTCCACTTTTTAATCAAGACTGGACCCCATCAAATAAGACCTTTATATAGCTCTTCTTTCTCTCTCTCTACATAACTTTTCTCTACAAGCCCTTTCACTCGGGGCTATTCTGTTATTCTGTGCATCATTACTCATACTTACTATCAACTTTGGAGGCTTAAGGAGGTCTTAGGTTCGAAACGCCTACGAACACGAAAGAAATCCATGTTCAGCTAAATCCCAAGTGAACATAATGGTAATGATGTGTGGAGTAGGCCCCGAGTGAAAGGGCTTGTAAGTTGTAAGGGAAAGTATGTGGTCGTTACAGTGTTATGTGTGTGTGTGTGTGTGAGAGAGAGAGAGAGACGTTTAACTATTTGCTGAGTGGGGAAAAAAAAAAAAGAGTAAAAACTATGGTGCCCATGTGGTGAGCACAACTCCTCCATTCCCAGGTTCTCTGCTTGATTTTACCATAGCGCATGGCTTGTTACTACTTCTTGTCATTGCCATTAATCTTTGTTTTCACACCGTTTCCGGGAATGTGGCTAAGTCTGTACTGTAGAAATGATAATTATATAACGGAGATTGGGAAACCTTTGCAATTGATACGTGGTATAATTCATTAGCTCCTTCTTTTGCTATGGCACCCTCCGGTGGGTTTCCTTAACCAAGCCAAGGTCTATCGGCTCATTCTTTAACTGGCTTGCAGTGGCTTCTGGCAAAAAGCATTGTTCTTTATTATTTGATTGGCGGACGAGTATTATAGTGTAAACGGCAACCTAATATCTTCTTTAAACTTTCATATTCACCATAATTTTTACCACGGATAATAATCTATAACCCATGAATTTCTTTTTCTTAAATCTAGTTTGGATCACTCATCTTTTTGCTAGTGAACAAATTGTTGAAATTACAGTTCATATTCAACAATAATAATCACATATTATCCAAAGATAATAACAATCATGTATTCCACGACCATTAATCTATTTCCTAATTGTAGCACATGTAAAAGATTTAAGAACAAGCGTCTCGTTAACCTTCTTTGCAAGGATTGCAACTGCAAAAAGATTTTAAGTCTTTTTTTTTTCCTGGTTTGAGTTGTTTCTGTAAAATAGAACAATAATTCCTTTTTTCCCTTTCGATAATCTTGGTTAATAATTTATTCTTGCTTCTATCTACCAATTTTTGTTAATACGAGTACCAGTGCACAAGCTGACGCTACTTTATCAATATTTTACTCATGTTTTTATAATGTCAGGCGAATAACCTACTTTGATTAAATATGAAAATAATAGATGATTCTTAAGGATTGAAATTACTCATTTTTACGAGGTTGGCCTTTTAGTATATAACTTTAATTCTGGACACGATCATCAGAAAACCACAACCTAAAAGAGCACTTCGATCAAGGTTGGTGTACAAAAAATCTTCACATCGATTAAATATGAATAAACAATATATAAATGTTATCTTAAACATGAACTCGACTCGATATAGAGAGAGAGATGGATATAATCTTAAAGAATATAGGTATGCTTATTTATCTGCTTCCATGAATGTATCTGAGTATATCTAAATGTCATATTCAAATGTATGTATGAAACATCAAAGTGCTTGTATTAGGAATAGAGTTCTCAAATTTATAGTTTGAAAAAGATTTTCTAAGAGGATTACTTCGATTTTATGTTTTTCAAAATTCTCTAGTTCTCTTCTCGACCTAACTCTTTAGGTAAAGTAAGTATGTTTCTCTCTCTTTTGCATTAATTTTTTCTGTAAGGTCANTTCTCGACCTAACTCTTTAGGTAAAGTAAGTATGTTTCTCTCTCTTTTGCATTAATTTTTTCTGTAAGGTCAATATAAGAAACTACATACATTAACCTTCATAATTCATGATAATTAAGAAAAACTTTCACAAAATACTAAATAGGATAGACGATTTTTACTTTTACCATATATACTATCCATTCTCATTAATTCAGAAAACAAATACCTAATCAACTTGTAATAATTGTTGTTATTATTGTTTTTGGCCCAAAATCAGCTTCTATTTCGGGGGTTTTTTTTTTTGAAACATCTACTTAAATCTATATATGGAGTTCGAGTTTGATTCCACAATAGTTTGTTGTTGATTTAGTTATAAGTGCTAAAAGTTGCATTACTATTAAAGGAGCCATAAGATGGAAGAATGTTCGTCGCAAGAGTATTTTAAGCTTTACCACTTATTTATATTAGCACGTGGAAGAAAAATGCTTCAAAACTTGAAATAGGAGGAATGCATGTAATTTTGAAAATATAAGAATTGTCACACACTTCAGGAGACATATGAATTAATCAAAGCCTGAAATAAAGAAAGTTTGTGTAATTTTTTAAAAGGGATGATATCTCTGAAATTGTCATTAATCTAGTAGGAAGCATGAGTTATTTAAAATTTAAAATAAGAAACGTTGTTGTATGTTGCCACTATCACTTGGCTTCCTTTGAGTGTTGAGATTATGCATCCGTTTGTGCGTCCTCAAATTTTTAGATCCTTGATTATGTTTGTGTAATTTTTAAAAAGTGAAGGGATATCTCTAAAATTGTTAGAAATCTCGAGGTCTACCTTTCTTTTTGGTTATATGACATGAATCAGCTTCACATAAACATTTTTGTCCAATGAAATATATTATTAGCAACAATTTAGCATTTATTTTTCTGAAGGGTAGGGTTGAAGCATGGTGGGGGCAAAGGGCAATGGGAAATAGGGACACCATGGAGACAACCTTACATGGCCAAACCGTCATCTGTGCCACAAGGACAGGACACACAAACCCTACTGCAGACTGACACGTGGCAGATAATCCTTGTGAAAACAAAGAAAAATCCATTCGTGCAGAAGAATCTTTCACAGAATGTATACTGACACTCACATGTGTGGTGGGCCCTACATGAATTAAATATTGTCAAAAAAATCGGGCTCCACCTATTTGTGTGTAATCTGGCCAACTTCTGCGAAATATTCTTCTGTGAATGTAGCATTGTTCAATTTTTTCAAGAATTCGTATCTATGCATCTCTCGTTTTATACTATTTTTTGCTCAAATTTTATATTCTAGTTAGGCTTGATTTGTTTCAGCAAGTTGCAGTTTCTTGTCTCAGATTCAGTTTTTATAGTTACCTGCCAGTATGTTTCAAACTTTTATGCACCCCGATTGCTCGTGCATATTGAGTTGTATGGACAGGACAATACCAATCTCATTCTTCCTGATCTTTTTAATTTTATAATGGGTGTGTTTGAGCCACATTATTTTGGAAGAATGTATTCTGGAATATTAGATTGATGAAGAATGTGTGGTTGAAAAAGAAATAAAAGTTATTGATATTATGGAAAATATTATTTTATTAAAGAATGTGTGGTTAAAAATGAGTAGAAGAATGAGAATGAAAATTTTAATGTGTACCAAACAGGGGTTGGCTCATGGAATTGCTTGGGATATGGTCAATTGTCTAGTTTATATAAGTTAGTTTTCTGTCGTTCCCATGTTTAATTTTTGACATTTTTATGTCGAAATCAGTTATAAATAGCTCCTTTATTGTATGTATTTCTGCTGAAAAAGCTATAAAAATACTAGATATATACATTTAGAAGTAAATTTGTACTAC